>CAUYLG010006735.1:0-116045 GCA_963573385.1 Cacajao melanocephalus | reverse complement strand
AACCGGAAACAAAGTGATGAGACCAAAACTTCTCAATATTCCTCCTTGCACATAGCGTAACGTTGGTCAAGCTCTGCCCCCCTACAGCACTGGTTTGCTCTTTAGAGCTTACATTTCATGTAAAGAGCTTACATTTAGTTTTGTCACTAGAATTAGGAAAGGTAAATCTTAACAGTTATCCGACACCAGTTGCCTAGTAAGAAGTACTTCTTATATAGTCATTTTCAAAAAACACTGATTGTGTACCTATGCAAGTGTGAGCTCCCTGTCTCTGGGGTGAGACAGAAGGTAAGAAGATCAAGAGGGCTCTCCAAGGTTCCTGTGTCTGATAGAAGCTCTGGGCCATGCTGGGTGCTGGGAAGCGTGGGCAGGGCAGGGCCTGCTGACTACCATGTCCCCACAGCGGCTGTGGAGGCTTGCGTCCTGCACGGGCTTCGGCGGCGGGCGGCCGGCTTCCTACGCAGCAATAAGATCGCAGCTCTCTTTATGAAAGTGGGCAAGAGCTTCCCGCCGGCTGAGGATCTGAGCCGCAAGGTGCAAGACCTGGAGCAGCTGATCGAGAGCGCGTGAGTGCAAAGCATGGGGCGCAGGTGGGAGCAGCTTCCCAGAGAATAGTCCACAGTCCTCCGTGGGCCCCGAGAGAGCCTGCGCCCTTGTCACTCTCTTCACTCTCCATCCTGCTCCTTAAACCCACCAGACTCTTTACCAGCCCGGGGTCTTTGCACGTGCCACACCCTCCACCAGGCTCACCCATCTGATTATCTGTAGCTACTTTCTTGTCATTATTCAGACTTTACGTTAGCTCAGAAAATTCCAGTCCTCACCCCATCTTCTCTTCCGTATCACCCTGTTTATTTTCCTCCCAGTTGTTTTTGATTGGCCATCTGCAGTTATTCATGTAAGGTTTATTTGATTGTTTTCTGTCTGTCCCACTTGACGCTGAACTCCATGAGAGCAGGCAACTAGATCTGTTTTTCCCCATTATATCGCAAGCATCTGGGACAGTGTCTAGAACCTAGTAGATGCCCAAGAAGCAATTGTTGAGTGGGTGCCTACTGGGAGCCATAGCCTGTTCTAAATGCAGCGTGACCAAAGTTTGATGGAACCAATATGGACTCTGTCTGCATGGAAGCTGCCCACCTTGTCCCCACTTGCCATCAAGTGGCTCCCCGTCATATCACTGTCTGATATGACGCCAGGGCCTCATATCAATAGGCATGTTCTATCACGTTCGAATACACTGATTAGAAGTTAAAAAAAAAAAACCCTCATATTAAAGTAACCTTTGAAGGGGAGAGGTGGCTTCCCTCCCTCATCGTGGTGGCTGGTGGCATGTGTTACAGGGAGGCTTATGGATGGAGTGTGTGCATGTGAGCACCTTCAGCCAGAGCCACTCCCTGGGAGGTCCTGACTGTACAGCCAGCCCCCCTGTCTACAGCCTGGTCAGGGATGACAAATTTGATTTCAACTCCTGGCAACAAATGTGGTGATGTGCTGGTGGCTTCCCAGAGGAATGTGCTGTGATTTTGAAGCTGTGATCGGGCGTCCTGGGGAAAAGCTCATGGATTGATTGGTCATATCTGTCAAAGGCAAAGGCAGGGAAGACACAAGCATGTCAGATGTTTGCAGTCTCTGCTGTGGGCGGTCACTCCACTTCACTGGATGAGAATGGCCCTTTCCTTGGCTTTCAGGCCCTGCCTGCCCAGGGCTACTGGCCAGAACTGTATGGTGGTCAGAGCCCAGGATTTGGCCCTGTCAACTCCCATTTGGAGTGACTTCTCAGCCAGCTGGTCTTTGGATACCTTCCAGTCCATCTGCTAAGTTCCCAGGTGTTTGCAGATATAACTTCTTAAAGGATTAGATTTGTCATGGGCCTTCCACAACACTGGGAGTGACCGCCTAATGGAGGAATTAGAGACACATTTATTCCTATATGCAATCATTCATTCACGAACATTTACTAAGCCTCCTGTATACGTCAGCCACTGTGCTGGGCCCCGGAGATACAGACATGAAGAGGGCCCATGCTTCCCACGTGGTAGCCTCTCAGTAAGTGTTTTATATTTTAAAAAATGAGTTGCCTGTTTCATATCCTCAAGATTACAGTGCGGAGGGGAAGACAGAAAAGTGAGCAGGGAGTTCAGCTGCAGAGGCTGACAGCACAGACCAGCTTTGGTTGGTCCAAAAGGGCTTCCTGTATGTAGGAGGTGAAGCCCTCGCTAAGACCTAAAGAATGAGAAGGATCAGCCCGGGAATGGGTGGGGAGGGAACCGGGAAGAAGCAGCAGCCCAGGGAAAGGCTTCAGATGAGACTGTGCTGGCCTCAGGCATCTGCACATATCTCTGTCTGGCTGGATCATGGAGTGAGAAGGGTTAGTGGTAAGGAGATTGCTGGAGAGGTGAGTGGGGCAAGGTCTTGCAGCTCTCTGCCTGTCATGTTGAAGAGCTTGCTTCCCAAGGGCGCTGGGGAGCCACTGAAGGATCTACACTTGAAGACTCTTCTTGGCCAGCACTCCTTTCCAGGAGAGAGAGGCGGGGGCATATCAGTATGAGAATCAGGCTTGCCCGTTGGTAGTGTCTGTTTAACCACATCTGCACACTCACTCGGTATTATTATTTTTCAACTCCTGACCAGCCTGCTAGCAGCAATGTGGGCTCTTGTTTAGCTGCCATTCCTTCATTTCCTCGAGAGATTGAACATTCTCTCATTTGCCTATTGGTCCTGTGGATTTGCTCTTGTGAGTATCTATTCCCCTCCTTTATTGGTCTTGAAGGAGAAACCAGATCCAGGGCCTCCAGGAGAATGTGCGGAAGCTGCCGAAGCTGCCCAACTTGTCCCCACTTGCCATCAAGCATCTGTGGATTCGCACAGCCTTGTTTGAGAAGGTCCTGGACAAAATTGTGCATTACCTTGTGGAAAACAGCAGGTGAGAGGGAAAGGCCGGACGCCTGACCATGCTCTGCCTCCACCTGTTGGCCATCCTGGGAATTGCACCCCCGGCACAAGCTGCTTTGTTTTTTTCCTTGACAGCCACTTGGAACCTTGGGAAGATTCGTGAGCTTAATGGCAGTGCAAGGTCTTCGAAGCATAGGGATCCTGGGTTTCTTCCTTCTCCTGTGGATTACTCCACTCAGTAACTGTGTGGCCCTAGAGAACCGCTTAGCGTCTCTGTGCCTGTTGTCTCTTTTGTTAAATGGCATGGAGATTCCTGATACTCCCAAAAAGTGAGAAGGGAATTTGGTGAATATGCAGCATTTTGAAAATGCATGGTGAGGCTTTTCACATTTTCTCCACTAGCTTCATCTGATGTGAAAGTTTTATAGTATGAGCCCTCTTGGGTAAGCATTCATCCATGCATTCATTCATCCAGCAAATATTTAATGAGCATCTGCTGTGTACTGGCAGTAACCTAGGTGTCAGGGATACAGTGGGGATGCCTGTCATGTTATAGAGCTGGTGCATCATCTCAAGAGCAGTGACGAGCCATGGAAAAATTTATTATGATACTCTTCATGGCCAATATGCCTCTCCAGCCCCCAAGAGGTGGCAGGAAGGGAGAGAGAGAGAGAGAAATATCTCAGAATCTCCCCGTCTTTCAGAATATGAAAGTGCTGGATTAACCACATTTTTACACAGTGGATGCTTTTATTATTATTCTTTGCCGCTTTGCAAGGAAAATCTCCATGAAAGTGGAGAGAAAAGTTCCTCTTCTCATGAAGTTCATGTGCTTGCAAGGAAAAGCACACAGTCATGGTGATAATATGTGATGGGTGTTCCAAGGGGGTGTGGTGGTTTTTCATTTTCTCCCAGTGGTCAGGGAAAGTGTCCCGGATGGTGCAACCATTAAGCTTCCATTTGAAGATCATGGAGGCATCAGCCAGATGATGGGATGGGGAACAAAGTGTTTCTGGCGGAGGAAATACAGGTGCAGAGCCTTGTGACAGGAGAGAAACTGCAAGAAATCCAAGCTCTGGATCTCCAAGCTGGGGGATCATTTGAGCCCAGGAATTCAAAACCAACCTTGGCAGCATAATGAGACCCTGTCTCTACAAAAAATTTTAAAATTAGCCAGGTGTGGTGGTGCATGCCTCTAGACCCAGCTAATCAGGGCTGAAGTGGAAGGATTGTTTGAGCCCAGGAGTTTGAGGTTACAGTGTACTTTGATTGTGCCACTGCACTCCAGCCTGGGCAACAGAGAAAAACCTTATCTCAAAAAAGAAGTCTTCCTGTCAGCCCTACGAGCTATATTATTATTATCCCCATTTTACAGATGGGGCAGCTGAGGCTCTGGGTGGTAACTGAATGACACTTGGGATTGAACTCCGCTCTGTGGATTGTGCATCCTCTGCTGGTCTCCATCCAAACTTGCATATTCTCTCCTCTTGCTAGTAAATACTATGAGAAGGAAGCTCTCCTGATGGACCCTGTGGACGGCCCCATCCTTGCGTCTTTGTTGGGTAAGTAGTCCTATGCGCTGAGCTTCATCTAGACTCTTGGTCTTGAGTCTCAGGGGCACCTCCTCAGGGACTCTCTCACCGCTGTCCAGCCTCGCCCATTGAAATGCAGCACTGTCCTAGCTGGCTGAAGGGGAGGTTAGTGAGATGGGCAGCCACCTGGTGGTCAGTGAGTGGAAGGACTTTCCGGGACAGTGGGTTTCCAGCCCCCACGTGCCCCTCAGTGGGGCCCTGTGCCCTAGAGTACACCAAGATGAAGACTGCAGATCACTTCTGGACTGACCCCTCGGCTGATGAACTTGTCCAGAGGCACCGCATTCACAGCTCCCACGTGCGGCAGGACTCGCCCACCAAGCGTCCTGCCCTCTGTGTGAGTGGGTTGGACGGTGGGGCTGTGGGAGGGACCTCGCATGGGGGCAGAAAACAGGGTAGGAGCCCTCAGGGTCACTGCAGGCCTCATCCCTCTATCTCCCCTCACGCTCTACCAGATCCAGAAGAGGCATTCCAGTGGCAGCATGGACGACCGGCCATCTCTCTCTGCCCGCGACTACGTGGAGTCCCTGCATCAGAACTCCCGTGCCACCCTGCTCTATGGCAAAAACAACGTTCTGGTTCAGCCGGTGAGAGGTTATCTTGGGCCCAGATCTTGCACCGAGGGTCTCACTCCAGGCTATAGAGGAAGGAGTCCCTCTGGTTCCGGGTTGCCAATCCATTCTCCATCTGTCCCTCACCCATGCACATATCCACCCGGCCAATACTCATTCAGTCATCCATCTATATTTACACCCACCCATCCCTACATCCATCCACCCACCCGTTGTCACATCCATCCATCCACCCATCTTTACATTCATCTACCCACTCATATTTACATTTCATATATCATCCATCCATCCATCCATCCATCCAACCATCCATCCATCCATCTGTCCATTTATTTTCTCATCCATCTCTTCACTCACCTGCATACCCAGGCTTCTGTCTGTTCACTGTCTTCTCACTCACTGATTTCAGCAAACATTTCCATGGACCTGCTAATGTGCTAGGTGCATATGACGTCAAGATCTTCATTCTCGTGGCCAATATTTCTTGATGCTTCCTATGTGTCAGGCACTGTGCAAAGTGTTTTCAACTGTATTAACTCTTAAACCTCCCAACAACCCTTTGAGGCAGGTACTGTTTTTATAGGCCTCAGTATTATCCGATGGTAATACTAAGGCCTGGACAGGGGAAGTAAGGTGCAGACAGTTATGATTTGAATTCAGGCCAGCTGGTGCCAGAGTCAGTGCCATCCCTCAGTCACCTTCTCTGCCCCGTCACGCGGCTGGGCTCCAGGGATGAGTGGTAGGTGAGGCGTAGGTGGTTCCTGGCTTCGTGCAGTGTCTCCTTTGGCTGTCCCCTGCCCGGGGCCATTTGGTTGCGTGGTCATTGTGGTGTTTGGGCTCAGCGGGAGGAAGCAAAGGGAAAACCATCAGCCAGCTGCAGTCACAGTTTTAATAACTGGGTGATGCTGAGCAGGTCACTTTTCCCTCCAAGCCTCCGTATCTGCGTCACAGTCGGTACAAAACCCTATTGCCACAAATCTAAGAAGCCAAGCCACTAATTTAAGATATACCATTTCTTAACATAATCTCAAACAATTAAAAATGCTATTTAAATTATATACAGTTTTTTTTTTTTTGCTACTTAGAAATTTTAGCTTATACTTTTTGAAAGAGGTCTTTAAAACGTATATGGGTGTAGTTTTGTTTTTTAATCTATATCACTTTTACAAGTAACAAAGGGAAAATATCATTGAAATACATTAAGATAGGCTTCTAACTTCTTCAGTTCAGAGTTCCATCTTCTCTATCACTTTTTGACTTAGAGTCATCAGCGCCCTCATTTTTCCATACCTCATTTTCTGTTCCATCAAGAGAAGGAGTTAGCAATCATCTGTGGGCCAAATGTGGCCCTCCACTTGTTTTTACCAATCAAGTTTTATTGGAACACGGCTACAACCTGTGACTGCTTTCAGGCTTTGCTGGCAGAGTTGAGTGGTTGCAACTGAGCTTGTGTAGCTTACAAAACCAAAAAATATCCCCTATTTGTCCCTTTGCACAAAATGTTTGGTGGCCCCTGACCCAGGAGCACAGAAAGTACAGCATTTCTTGCAAGAATGTCCACTCTCATCTCAGGGATGGTTTTTATTTTTTGAGACAGAGTCTCGCTCTGTTGCCCAGGCTGGGGTGCAGTAGTGTGATCGCAGCTCACTGCAAACTCTGCCTCCCAGGTTCAAGTGATTTTCCTGCCTCAGCCTCCTGAGTAGTTGGGGTTACAGGCACCTGCCACGACGCCCAGCCAATTTTTGTACTATTAGTAGAGGTGGGGTTTCACCATGTTGGCCAAGATGAACACAAACTTCTGACCTCAGGTGATCTGCCCGCCTCAGCCTCCCAAAGTGCTGGGATTACAGGCGTGAGCCACCACACCCGGCTTTTTTTTTTTCTTTTTTTTTTTGACACGGTTTCACTGTCATCCAGGCTGGAGTGCAGTGGTGTGATCCTGGCTTACTGCAGCCTCAAACTCCTGGGCTCAAGCAATCCTCCCACCTCAGCCTCCTGAGTAGCTGGGATTACAGGTGTGTTCCACCATGCCTGGCTAATTTTTAAATTATTTTTTGTAGAAATGAGATCTTGCTATGTTGACCAGGCTGATCTAAAACTCCTAGGCTCAGGTAATTCTCCTGCCTCAGACTTCCAAACCTCTGGGATTGCAAGTGTCAGCCACTGCACCCAGCCTGTGATAGTCCTTTTTTTTTTTTTTTTTTTTTTTTGAGATGGAGTTTCGCTCTCATTGCCTGGGCTAGAGTGCAATGGCGTGATCTCGGCTCACCGCAACCTCCGCCTCCCAGGTTCAAGCAATTCTCCTGTCAGCCTCCCAAGTCGCTGGGACTACAGGTGTGTGCCACCACGCCCAGCTAATTTTTGTATTTTTAGTAGAGACAGGGTTTCACCATGTTGACCTGGATGGTCTCGATCTCCTGACCTTGTGATCCGCCCGCCTCAGCCTCCCAAAGTGCTGGGATTACAGGCCTGAGCCACCACGCCCAGCCGCCTGTGATAGTTCTTAAGTCCTGTAAAGTATTTGGTTGTTGCTTTACAAGAAAATCTTAGTGGGGCGTGGTGGCTCACACCTGTAATCCTAGGACTTTGGGAGGCCAAGGTGGGTGGATCACCTGAGGTTAGGAGTTCGAGACCAGCCTGGCCAACATGGCAAAACCTCGTCTTTACTAAACAAAAAATACAAAAATTAGCTGGGTGGGGTGGTGGGTACCTGTAATACCAGATACTTGGAGGTCCGAGGCAGAAGAATTGCTTGAACCTGGGAAGCAGACATTGCAGTGCGCCGAGCTCGCACCCCTGCCCTCCAGCCTTGGCAACAGAGCAAGACTCCGTCTAAAAAAAAAAAAAAGAAAGAAAATCTGGACCTGTGGGCTTCCCTGCAGGATGAACACGTGTCTACCCTGCCAGCATCACACAGGCACTCTACCACTCTGTTCCCAGCCTTCCTATGTGCACAATAGGTTTTTACTTCAAAGCTGAATCACAGTCAGATCTTTCTGAAGACATTTAAAATAGCATCTACATTACACATGTGAAATAACAACCATGACCCAAACTTAACTGATGTGACGACGGTTTGAACAGCTGTGGCTGAGTCTGTGCAAGACCAGGCAGGACAACCACGTCACAGCTGTGATTAGAAGACCCACCCCCGTTTCAGGTACATGAAAATGTAAACAGTCGAGATGTGTGTCTTTGGATCGAAGAAATACAGCACTGCTCCTCCCTTGGGTTATAAGCATGTGTGGTTAAAGGAAGACAGTGTGTATGAAGGCTGAGCCATGCTCGTGACACACTTGGTGCTCGGTAAATGTTGGGGTAAATTTGGTAGCGGGATGGTGACATCGCCCTCCCCACACACTCACTCAGGATAAAACAAAGCAGATGAGAATTCCTGTAGGTAAATCTAGGGGAGAAAGGGATGGGCTACTGGGCAGGGAATGTGGGGGGTCTTTGGGAGGAGGTTTCTGGATATCGTCTCTGGGAAGGCCCCTGGAGCTCAGCTGCTATCTATTTCCCCCTTAAACCTGGCCAAGATAAACGCCTTCTGTTTTGAAAAGTGTGATTTTCAGTGGGGCAGAGCCTCCTTCCTGGTTCTTAAGGAACCTGGGGTCAGGGACGCTTGAGCTCAGGAGGAAGTCACGAGTGTGAAAGTGGTGGGGGTGGGAGGCTTTCACAGCTGGACGATGTAGAACCCATCCGGGGAGGCTGGCTGCAAATGGCTTTCCAAGTGGCCTTGAAGGGATTAACCCAACCTCTTAGTTCCGATTATGTGTTCTTGAGTCACATGGGCTGGGACCTACGTCCACAGCGACTGCAGCACCATGGCTAGACCTGAGTTCTCCTCTCTCTGCAGAGAGACGACATGGAGGCTGTGCCGGGGTACCTGTCCCTGCACCAGACGGCTGATGTCATGACCTTGAAGTGGACGCCCAACCAGCTGATGAACGGGTCTGTGGGGGACCTGGACTATGAGAAGAGGTAGGGCACTGGGTCTGCTGGGCATCCCGTGGGTCCCTCCACTCCCCTTGGCACAAGGAAGTTCCTCCCCTGGGGAAGCGAGGCTTGCATCTCGCCCTGCTTCTGCCCGCTACTCTGCCTGGCTGTTAGGGCCACTTGGCTCAGCCTCCCTGCAGCTCTGGCCTCCTGGGAAACTCAAAGGCTTGGTAGAATCTGGAAACCAACTGGAAGAGTCTTAGGGCATGGGAGTTGGCAATGCCCTGGACAAAACCATCCAGAGGGAGAAATCTTTATAGAGCTCTCCTATGCCGGCAAATGGCAAATATTCTTCAGTCTCTGTCCTCCCTTCCATCGCTCAGTAAAAAGGAAGGCAGGAGGTGTTAAAGCGAGTATCTGGTCCAGGGCTGCATCTCCCATGAAATCCTGGGATTTATAAGACCCAACAAAGGCTTTAGAGTCATGCTTGAAAGAAGTGCTGGGACAGGGGATTCCCTGCTGCAATGCCTGGGTTCCAGCCCAATTAGGGAAGACTTCAGGAGGAATGGAGAAAGCCATGGTGCAGAGGTGTGGTTGGTTCCAGTATTTCAGCTTGAGGAGTCTTGGCTGCTGGTGCAGAGGAGAAGCAATCGTTTTTGCTGCTCCAAGTCCACGTCTCATCTTATTTTTCCTTTACATTTTATTGCTTCCCTAAAAAACGTTTTTACAACGAAGAATTTTTAACCTAAAGATAGATAGAACTCAGGTACCCATCACCCTGCCCTCATGGCCATGAACCCATTTCCTCCTCCCCAGTATTCTGAAGCAACAGGCAGACATGATATGATTTCATCTCTAAAGATTTTAATGTACATCTCTAAGAAAATAAGGACTCTTTTCAAGAAATATTACCAGAAGGCTATTATTGTGTTCTGTTTAATGTGAAGGCTTGGTGGGGTTAACATCAGACTTTGGAGTGATTAAAAGTGTTCTCGGGCCAGGCGCAGTGGCTCACGCCTGTAATCCCAGCACTTTGGGAGGCCAAGGTGGATGGGTCATGAGGTCAGGAGTTCAAGATGAGGATGACCAACATGGTGAAACCCCATCTCTGCTAAAAATACAGAAACTAGCCAGGTGTGGTGGTGCATGCCTGTAATCACAGCTACTCAGGAGACTGAGGCGGGAGAATTGCCTGAATCCAGGAGGCGGAAGTTGCAGTGAGCCGAGATCGTGCCACTGCACTCCAGCCTGGGTGACACAGTGAGACTCTGTCTCAAAAAAAAAATAAAACTATTCTCTAAGCTGGTCACTTCCCGTGCAGGAGTCACCATCTGTCCTCAGAGCTGGTCAGTTGGCACAACAGTTGTCCCATGATGGCACAATAACTCAGCTCCAGCCAGACCCTGTAGCCTCTCTCTGTTTTTAAACATTTAAATATTTAAATTTTATTTACTTTTTTTTTTTTTGAAACAGAGTTTGACTCTCTCACCCAGGCTGGAGTGCAGTGGCTCAGTCTCAGCTCACTGCAACCTCCACCTCCTGGGTTCAAGTGATTCTCTGACCTCAGCCTCCCGAGTAGCTGAGATTACAGGGACTTGCCACCACGCCCAGCTAATTTTTGTATTTTCAGTAGAGATCGGGTTTCATCATGTTGGCCAGACTGGTCTCAAACTCCTGACCTCAAGTGATCTGCCCATCTCGGCCTCACAAGGTTATTATTATTATTTTATTTCTATTTTATTTTATATAGAGATGGTGTCTCGTTTTGTCGCCTAGGGTGGTCTTGAACTTCTGGCTTCAAGCAAGCCTCTAATCTCGGCTTCCCAGACTCTAGAGTTTCTAATCAGGAGACTGTCATGGAAGAATAAGGGAGTGGGGCTGGGAGCAGTGGCTCACACCTGTAATCCCAGCACTTTGGGAGGCTGAGGAGAACAAATCACAAGGTCAGGAGATCGAGACCATCCTGGCTAACAGGGTGAAACCCGGTCTCTACTAAAAATACAAAAAATTAGCTGGGTGTGGCGGCACATGCCTGTAGTCCTAGCTACATGGGAGCTGAGGCAGGAGAATCACCTGAATCCGGGCGGCGGAGGTTGCAGTGAGCTAAGATTGCGCCACTGCACTCCAGCCTGGGTAACAGAGCAACACCCCATCTCAAAAAAAAGAATAAGGGAGGGGTCCCAGGGGTGCTCTGGGCCTGGAACCTCATCTCACCTTCTGTATCCTAAACCTTGGTTTAAAGCCTTCTTTGGCTGGGTGTGGTGGTGTGTGCCTGTAGTCCCAGCTACTCGGGAGGCTGAGGTGGGAGGATCGCTTGAGCCCAGGAGTTCTGGGCTGTAGTGCGCTATGCCAAACGGGTGTCTGCACTGAGTTTGGCATCAATATGGTGACCTCCCGGGAGCGGGGGACCACCAGATTGCCTAAGGAGGGGTGAACCGGCCCAGGTCGGAAATGGAACAGGTAAAAACTCCCTTGCTGATCAGTAGTGGGATCGTGCCTGTGAATAGTCACTGCACTCCAGCCTGGGCAACATAGCGAGACCCCCATCTCTAAAAAAAAGATAAAAAATAAAAAGCCTTCTTTGACCTCCCTGCTGAATCCAGATCACACAAGCCCCGAATCTCCTTGGTGGCATTTAGAAAACTGCAGTCACACAGTTGATGTGTGCCTGTATTCCTACCATCTTACCCTCGAGAGCTCAGTGCCTTAAAGGCAAGGGTCCTGTCTTGTTTGCATCGTATCCCCAGCCCCTGCCACAGCTTGTAGCACATAGTAGGTGCTCAGATCAGCTTTGTGAAATGAAGCAGGGAAGTCAGGCGACCTGGATTCATTCACCGGATGTTTGCTGAGCACCTACTCCATGCCAGCCACTGTCCTAGATGCAAGGGATACAGCAGTTGTAGAAAAGGAAGGGAAAATCTTTACCTTTTCAGAGCTTACGTTCTACTGGAAGACAATGAATGGGCAGGGAGAGGGATGAATATATGCTATGGAACCCAGCCTTTGCTCCACCCTCACCTTGCTGGATGACCTGGGGTGTGTCACTCCACCTCAGCGAGTCTCAGGGTTCCCTTTCTATGAAATGGGGACGTATAGGGCAAGATGGTCTCCTTAGGATTCAAGGCATTCCCAAGGGGTCTGCAGGCGCTTCTCAAACGTTGAAGTGTCTTGGACCCAACATCAAAGCTTTAATAGCTTGAGAAGCCTGTTTGTTGCTTGGACTTGAGCCAGGGTTGTGTGGGCCGGAAACCTGATGCTAGTGTTTTGGGAAAAGCATTGGATCCAATGATTGCCAAGCCCTGCCCCAGCTCAGATCAGCAGGGACCCCGTGTTTCTGCATCATCTTCTGTTTGTAAACAGGCACCTCGTAGGTGCTTTGATACTGAGTTCTGGCTGAATCAGAACTTCCAAGGTCACTACCCAGGAGCTGGGGTGTCGCTAGCCTTGGGCTGTGAACCCCTGTCTGTCCATGTTATTCTCACCAGAACCTGAGGCTCAAAGGAAGATAAAAGGCAGGGGTCATAAATGTGAGGGTTGGTGTGTGGGGAAGGGGTTTGCCCAGGAGCTCCAGCAACCCTTGGGGGACCAAGAAGCAATGGAGTAGGGGAGGTTTTTGTCTGAGCTTGTATAGGAGCTATTTTTTCTTTTCATAGCCAGCCTCACTCCTGCACAGCCACAATCCTCAACTTATCGGCTAAAGAGCTGGATATTGGGGTTCTGGAGTCACGCTGGACTTGCCTCCAATCTCAACCCTACTGTGTGGAGCAGCAGTGGGACCCTCCTGCCCTGCTAGTGGGACAACCAACTTACAGAGCAGTTCGGCAGTTTCTTGTAACATCCCCTTATCATGTGGCCCAGCAATTCCACTCCTAGGGATCTACCCAAGGGAAATGAAAACTTATGCCCACACAAACACTTACACACAAATGCTCTTAACAGCATTATTCATAATAGCCCAAGGCTGGAAGCAATCCAAATGTCCATCCACTGGAGAATGGATATAGACATTTGTGGTCCATCCATGCAACGGAATATTATTTGTCCACAGAAGGGTTTGAATCACCGTTGGGCATTAAAACATGGATTAACCTCAAAAGCATTATACCACGTGAAAGAAGCCAGCCGTAAAGGCCACCTGTTGTAGGATTCCATTTAGATGAAATGTCCAGAAAAAGGCACATCTGTAGTCGGGAAGCAGATTGTCAGCTGCCTAGGGCTGTGGGCGGGGATGGAAGATTGACTCCCAGCAGACAAGAGGAATCTTTTGGGGGTGGTAGAAATGTTCTAAAACTGGCTTGTGATGTTGGTTGCCCAGATCTGTACATTTACTCATCACACTGTACACTTAACAGTGAGTAAATTCTATGGTGTGTAAATTATACCTCAGTAAAGCTGCTAAAACATGCAAAAGAAAACTAGGAACCCAGCCCTTGCTCCTTCCTAGCTGTGCAGCCTGAGACAATCAACTCCACTTCTTTGAGTCTCGGATTATTTATCTGTCAGATGGGAATGTAGTAAGGGAGCCTCTGAATAAGCACGTAGGGAGAATTTATGTAACAGAAGTGCATAGAAAACCCCTAGCTGGGGGCCTGGCACCTGGACAGGGCTGTCAGTCATGGGCGCTGTTGGTGTCACTTTCATGGGTCTGAAAAGACTGTGGCTACAGAGCTCCTTGCTGATGGCTGATGGTGGCTGGTGGTGGCTTCATTCGCTCGGCATTTCCAGTGCTCAGCATTCGCTGTACACTGTGAACATTCTCTGAGCATCACAGAGATGTGAACAAAACAGAGCCCCTCTGCAGGTGTTCAGCACCCTTTGGGGAATCGGGAGAAGACAGGTGCTTGCAACGCAGTGTGCTGGGCACACAGGGCTGTGGGCGCCCAGGGAGGGACACCTTGACTAGACTGGCTATGCGAGGGGCTCAACAGAGGCTGCTGCTCTTGTGGCCTTGACTGTCCTCGAAGGACATTTACTTCCATAAACTCTGGTGAGGCTGATTCTGGTACAGGCCAGGGCAGGAAGGGCTTTCAAAGAGAAAAGGTCCCCAGCAGTGTGACTTGAGGGTTTCTCTGAGCCTCTTCCACTTTTTTCACTTCACAGCTGGGAAAACTGAGGGCCAGAAAGGGGTAAGAACTGGCTAATGTCTCTGGTGGAAGTGGGATTTGAACGCTGTCTGACCTTCAAGTCTATGGTAGTTTGGGTCCTCCAAGAAGCAGGCACCAAGACAGGATTGGACCAGCAGAGGTTTATTGGGGACACACCTGTGCAGGTTAAGGGAAGGGCAGGAGTGGACGGGGAGAGCCTTCAGGCTGCCGTGCACCAAGGGAGAGGAGGAAGGAAGGAAGGTTGGGCAGAAGGAGTCTGAGACAGCACAGCTCTAAGAATGTTTGGCCGGGTCAAATGGAAGTCTCCTGGACCATTGACTGTTACAGGAGTTCCTTGTCTCGAAGGAAGGGGTGGCACTAGTACCCTGGCATGCTAGGTCCTGGCTGGAAGCAGCCTAAGGGGAGCATGGCTTCGGTGCAAACGTGGCCTCTGAAGTTAATCGGCACTGCTCCCCTCAGCAAGGTCTTCTGAAGGAGATCTGAGTGGCGCATTTCCGTGGCCACCGCAAAGCCCAAGTTCCTGTGGTCTCCACCTCCCGTGTGTTCTGATGGGAAAAGTTATTTGTTTCAGGACAGCTGCAAGGTTTTGAGCTGGAAATGGAAACACTTAAATAAGTAATCACAGGGACTACTTCCCAGGTATGCACTTTTTAATGTATCAGCTCTGTGCTGAGCCCTTCAAATATGTGATTCTGTTTAATCCTCACAGCAACACTATGGGTGGGTGTTATTCTAGCCCCCATTTTATAGATGAGGAAACTGAGGCTCAGAGAAACCCTCAAGTCACACTGCTGGGGACTTGTGAAGCTATCGAGTGGCTGTTCTAGCTCCTGCCCGTGGACACATGGTGGCTTGGAGTTAGGATATGAGTTAGTCAAGACTCTTAGATGCCAGTTAGTGAAAACCAAACTCAAGCTGACTTAAGTACTGGCCCACAGGCGCTGACACTCCAGGGGCAGTAGCTTCAGGCATGGATGGATCCAGGGACTTGAATGATGGGGATCTGCACTCTTTCCATCTCTGCTCCATCTTCGTCTCTGTTGGCGCCTGTCTCAGGCATGGTTGCATCCATCTTCAGACTTCTGCCCTTACCACTACTCTCCAGACAGAAAGGGGCATCTCTCTCCCACTCATTCAAATGTAAATCTAATAATCCAGTCTCATTGGTTTTGCCGGAGTCAGGAGTCAGTCCTGCACTCAGCACCGTGACTGGAGCAGTGGGACAGTTTGATTGGCCAGGCCTGGGTCAGGTGGCCATTCCTGGAGTCCCAGGGCGGAGAGTGGGTGAAGTCCACCTCCCCTCCCCTAGGGACTGGGGGTGGGGAGGATGGTAACCTCGGGAAATTGGGTTTCTGAGACCAGAAGAAGGGGAGACAGCATCTGGGCAGCTAGGACCCAGATGCTGGGGAGCTGGTGGGAAGGGTGGAGGAACTCCTGGGTGTGGTCTGCTGGCCTCTGAGCCCCTCCCCACAACGGGGTAGGCAGAAGTCCTGCAAGCCTGACCCTCCCTCCCCTTCCAGCGTCTACTGGGACTATGCCATGACTATCCGCTTGGAGGAGATTGTCTACCTGCACTGCCACCAGCAAGGTAGGGACCGTAGGGACAGGAAGGGGGCTGTGTGTTCCTCTTGGATCCCCTGCCTGTCTCCACCCCTGCCTATTCGTTAGCATCATCAGACAGTGGTATGGTGGACACCTCATATTACCTGTGCAACCTTAGGCAAGCGACCTCACCGCTCTGTGCCTCAGTTTCCCCATCTGTAACGGGATTATAACAGCACCCTCTCATGGGGTAGTTGTGAAGGTGAAATGATGTATGTTAAGGGCTCAGTATGACACCCACCTGTGGCTATGGTGTTAGCTGCTGACACTAAACATTGTCAATGTGCCAAGCACAGTTCTGAGCACTCACGCGCCTGTTATTCAGTCATCACAACCATCCCGTGACAGGGGTGACATTGGTTCCATTTTGGAGGAGAGGAAGCAGCTTAGTATAAGGGTACACAGCCTGGAAGCTCCAGAGCTGAGACTGGACTCAGCTTTTTGTGACTCCAAAGTCAGTGCTCTGAAGATCTGGGGTCAATAACTGCAGTACCCCTTTAAAGCCAGAAGAAAGTACAGTCAGAGTAAGCAGAGGGCCATCCTGCTTTAGAAAGAACCTGGATTCAGACCCAGACTCTGCCACCGATCAGCTGTGTGACCTTGGGGAAGTTACTTAGTTTCTCATCTTTGGTTTCATCATTTGTAAAATAGGCAATAATAGATCGGACTCTTAGGGATATTGTGAGTATTTCAATAAGACGGTGCCTCTAACATGCTGTGCTTGCATTCAGTAAGTGCTCACTACATGCTAGGCAGAGTCAGCTACTGCCCTGGGACAGGGGAAGTCTAAAGGCTTCCATATAAAAATAGGTCAGGCAGATTTGTAAAGGATTCCTGAGGAGCGGAGGGTGCTAGCGGGCATCTTTTTCCTTTGGTGGTTAATGTCAGGGAGGTCAACTCTGCTTTTCTTAACTTTGTCCTGTAGTCCCCAGTCAGAGATGGATGGTGAGCAAGATGAGGGAGACTCAGGGGAGGTAGACACTGCTCCTGACCTTTGCCCAGGCCTTTCCCGGAGCTCAGAGCAGGATCCCTGGGTCTGCCTTGGCACCACTGGGAGATGTGTTTGCAGGGAGGGGCTGTCACCATGCTTCATAGTGACTTCCCACTGGGTCTTCTCTGACTGGTGGTGGTGGCAGTGGACAGCGGCGGGACGGTGGTATTGGTCAGCCAGGACGGGATCCAGAGGCCGCCCTTCCGCTTCCCCAAGGGTGGGCACCTCCTGCAGTTCCTCTCGTGCCTGGAGAATGGGCTGCTCCCGCATGGGCAGTTGGACCCGCCACTGTGGTCCCAGCGGGGGAAGGTGAGTGATCATGGGGACCCAGGGAGGCTGGGGTGGAGGCTGGTCACAGAGAGTGGTTGTTTTTGCCTGTGTGCCCTTAATGTGGCTTTGTGGCCTCATGCACTCCCCACTGATACCCCCAGACGGCGCAGGCTGTGGGGACAGATGTGTCCCAAGGACCTTGCTTTGGGATTCGTTCTTGCAGGGCAAAGTGTTTCCGAAACTGCGCAAGCGAAGCCCTCAGAGTTCTGCCGAGTCCACATCTTCAGACAAAGATGATGACGAGGCCACGGATTATGTGTTCAGGATCATCTACCCTGGCATGCAGTCAGAATTCGGTGAGCTGCCCTGACCTGGGCCCTGGGGAGTCACCAGCTAACTGATCCTCTCCAGGTGTTTGGAACTAGAAGATGACAGGTCTGGATTCTGGGATTGACAGGAGATCTGGAAACAGGAAGTCGATTTCTTGGCAGCATCAGTTTACCCCCAAATGGGAACAAGTAACCACCTTCTACTTGACTAATAAAGATGCCAGTAGGAGAGGTGGCCTGGGGTAGTGGCAGTGGCATAGGCTGTGGAATCCTGGCTGAACTCGGGCAAGTCACCTCAGCCCTCTGTGCCTCAGTTTCCTCATCTGTAAAATGGGTATGTTCATAGCACCAGTTTCATAGAGTCATTCTGGGGATTAAATGAGATAAGGTGGCTGGGCATGGTGGCTTACACCTGTAATCCCAGCACCTTGGGAGGCTGAGGTGGGTGGATTGCGTGAGTCCAGGAGTTAAAGACCAGCCTGGGCAACATGGTGAAACCCTGTCTCTACAAAAACTACAAAAATTAGCCAGGCGTGGTGGCATGCATCCATGGTCCCAGCTATTTGGGAGGCTGAGATGGGAGGATCACCTGAGCCTGGGGAGGTCAAGGCTACAGTAAGCCGTGATTGTGCCATTTCACTCCTGCCTGGGCAACAAAATGAGGCCCTGTCTCAAAATAAATGCAAATTAAAATTTTTTAAATGAAATAAGGCATTTTTCACATAGAGAACACTCAAGTGTTGTTGTTAATATTCTACTTCACTTTTTTTTTTTGAGACAGAGTCTCACTCTGTCTCCAGGCTGGGGTACAGTGGTGTGTGATCTCGGCTCACTGCAGCCTCCACCTCCCGAGTTCAAGTGATTCTTCTGCCTCAGCCTCCAGAGTAGCTGGGACTACAGGTGCGCGCCACCACGCCCAGCTAATTTTTGTGTTTTTAGTAGAGACGGTGTTTCACCATGTTGGCCAGGATGGTCTCGATCTCTTGACCTTGTAATCCGCCTGCCTCAGCCTCCCAAAGTGCTGGGATTACAGACGTGAGCCACCACACCTGGCCTACTTCATCTTGTTATATGGATTCAATGAGATGATGAGATATATTCAATGTAGTAATAAGTAAGGAGTAAGGCCTTGCACACATTAGACCCTCCGTAAGTTATAGTCAAACTACGCCAGCAGAGGTGAAGCAGAGCGCTCGGCACTGGCGCATGAGATGGTGATGACCATCAAGCAGGTTGCACGGTGCCTGTCATGACACAGATGCATAGCAAATGAAAGTTCTTACTACTAAGATCATCATTGTTATGGGGCTATTGTGAGTATTCAGTGAATTAAGATTTGGAACGTACTTAGAAGAGGGCCTGTGTGGGTGTCTGTTAAACAAATCGGTATTGAGTAGTGGGTTCTTTCTGTTCACTTCATTTTCTTTAATCTGCAGTGGCCCTGATGTTCCCATCCCGTGGATAATGGCTCTGAGCTCCTCTCTGCTGAAGCAGCCACGTGCTGGGCAGCGAGAGGCGCTCTCGAGACCAGATGTCCACCTGGGCCAGGCTGGAATCCCTTAAGCGCTGCAGAGTGCCCTGAAGTGTTCATGACCATGTCTGTTCCTGCCCTGGATCAGGGCCTCCCAGCCACTCCATGGAACCAGGCGCCCACAATCCTGGCCAGACACTAAGGCTGTTGGGGGCCCCAAGGCTGAAAAGGCTCCATGTGTGAGGGTGAAATCCCCTGGGATTCTGAGCAGCTTCTGTTCTGTTGCCCAAGAGCTTGGGCTTCCCACCCCTGTGAAGACCAACATTCATTAAGTGCTCCACTCGAGAGCCAGTTAGCAGACAGGGCCAGATCCTCAAAGCTGCCTTCCCAGGAAACTCCACAGCTTCTCATCCCACAGGCAATGTGCACAGTCCCTCTAGGAGCTAGGCGGAGTGCTGGCTGTTTAATTTATTGGGAGATTCTCCATGTCCTCCTCCTGTGGCTTGATGTAGGCCAGTGGAGCAGGCACTGGCTACGTGCACCCACATCCTCAGCATTTCCCATTCTGAGCATGCTGTTCAGCTGCCAGCTGCAGCTCCCTGCCTCCGTATCTCTTTGCCTGAGGGTCTTCTCTGGCCACCAGAGTCCCTTCTGGCCAGGAATGGGGCATATTGGAAGCATCAGGGAACCAGCGCCTTCCTGGAGCAGCCCTCAGCTCATGGCTGATAGGAGTTAGTGTATCACTGTCCCAGCTCTCTCTCCCTTTGTGGGGCAAACTCTGGCATGCCTGTTCTGCACAGCCTCCCAGAGGTTCCTTGGGAGATTAAGCACAGTTACCCCTAGTGGTAACTTGCGTGGCAACTAACCCTTCACTCCCTCTCCTCTTCCTCCTCTGTCTCCATTTGCCTCTCCCTTACTGATGTGCCTAGGGAACTTGCACTTGGATCCTGGTCTGCCTTTGAGGAAACCCCCAACTAATTTGGTTTATCTAGAACTGGACATCTGGACCTTAGAGCTTCTGACATTAGGGATGGAATAATTCTTTGTTGTAGAGGGAGGTCCTATGCATTGTGGGATGCTGAGCACCCATTAGATGCCAAGTAGCAGACTTATTTTGCTTTAAGTTATGACAACCAAATAGGTCTCTAGGTATTGCCAAGTGTCCTCTGGAGGGTGGCAAAATTGCCTGTGGTTGAGAACCCTGGGTTTAGAGCGAAGAATGCATCACTGTATTCAGCTCTGCCACTGCAGTGCGGTTAAGTGACCTGTCCTCTGCAGGCCTCACTTCCTTCTCTGTAGAACGGGGTAACAGCATTCCCCACCAGCATCATATTCTGAGGAATCAGCAAGATCATTCCTAAAACACCTGGTGACCTGGCACGGGGTCTGATGCTCGGCAGATACTCGGTGAGCAATAGTAGGTCTCGTGTCTTAAGCGCCACGGTGTGCTAGACCCACTTCTGTCCTCTGTCCTGCCATCCCTATCTTAATACATTCTGTCCCCACCATAGCCCTCCCAGGCAGGTACCATCGTCATCACCATCCCCCGTTTTGCAAGGAGGAAATTGATGCACAGAAGGGTTAAGCGACTGGTCCAGGATCACACAACCAATTCTTGTCGTGGCTGGGATTTGAAAGCAGGAGGTCTGGCTCCAGAGCCTGTGCCTCTAACCACCACTCCTTGCATATTACATTGACTGACAGGGAGAGGGCATTGTGGTTTCGCTGCCTTCATCCTCAAGGTCAGCTTCAACACGTAGAAATGGTAACCACATTCTTGGTTGATTTTCTGGGGCCTGAGCCACACAGGCTCAACGAAACCAGTCATCTTACAGTTTCCATCTTTGAGAGGTATGAAGTCCTTTCTGGAGTAGTGCCTAAATCAGAAGTCAACAAACCCCTTCCCAGGGGCCAAATTCGGTCCACTCACCTGTTGTTGTAAATAAAGTTTTATTGGAACACAGCCATATCCATTCATTTATGTATCGTCTATGGCTGCTTTCATGCCACAGCAGCAGAGGTGAGTCACTGTGACAGAGATCATATGGCCCACAAAGTTGAAAGTATTTACCCTCAGGCTCTTAACAGAAGAAATTTGCAGATAATGTGCCTTAAGTAATAAGAAAAGAATTTCACCCTGTGGGAGGGGAGGTGTGACCACAGATGTTTGTAAACTGCCTCTCAGTGTCTCTTTTGCCGTGTCTCCACTGGGTTCTTTGCCTGCCGCTTGTGCTCTGGGGAGGCACAGACAAGTCCCAAAATACGTAGACAGTTCACATCAGATCAGGGCATTTTCACACCCCTCTGCTTCTGAGATTGTCTCTGTACTGTCTAGCAGGGTAGCCCTGGGTTACATGTGGCTCCTGGGCACTTGAAATGTCGCCAGGGTGAATGGAGATGTGCTGGAAGTGTGAAACACACACGATTTTGAGACTTTGTAAAAAAAAGTCTCAATCATTTTATATTGATTATATGTTAAAATAGTAACACTTTGGATAGATTAGGTTTGACAAAATATATTGTTGGAATTGATTTTACCTGTTCTTTTAAACTTTTAATGTGGCTACTACAATTTTTAAATTACGCTGGGCGTGGTGGCTCGTGTCTGTAATCGCAGTTACCGTGGGAGGCTGAGGCGGGCGGATCACAAGGTCGGGAGATTGAGACCATTCTGGCCAACACGGTGAAACCCTATCCCTATTAAAATATAAAAAATTAGCTGGGCGTGGTGGCACGTGCTTGTAATCCCTGCTACTCCGGAGGCTGAGGCAGGGGAATCACTTGAACCCAGGAGGCGGAGATTGCAGTGAGCTGAGATCATGCCACTGTACTCCAGCCTGGCGACAGAGTGAGACTCTGTCTCAAAAAAAAAAAAAAAAAAAAAAAATTACATATGTTGCTCAATTTTAATTTTTTTTTTGGAGGCAGGGTCTCGCTCTGTTGCCCAGGCTGGAGTGCAGTGGTATGATCATGGCTCAATGCAGCCTCAACCTCCTGGGCTCAATCGATCCTTCCATCTCAGCCTCCTAGTTAGCTGGAACCACAGGCACAGGCCACCACACCTGGCTGCTTTTTTTTTGGATTTTTTGTAGAGTTGGGGTTTTGCCATGTTGCCCAGGCTGGACTTGAACTTCTGGAATCAACAATTCACTCCACTCGGCCTTTCAAAGTCCTGGGATCGCAGTCGTGAGCCCCTGCCCAGCCCCTTGACTGTGTTTCTATTGGATAGTGCTGGTCTAGTGTGGAGTTTCTTACCCTCAGCACTGCTGACATTGAAGGCTGAACAATTCCTTGTGTGGGGGTTGCCTTGTGTGTTGTACAATGTTGAGCAGCACCCCTGGCCTCCAACTGCTAGATGACAGTAGCACCTAATGAATCCTCAAGGCATGACAACCCAGAGTGCCTCCCAACATAGACAGGCTTGCCCTGGTTGAGAACAGATGGTGTGGAGGGATAAGTGTCTATGGGAAACCGGCTGAGGGAGAAAGAGTAAGATCAGAGTCAGGTCCTCAGGCCAGGCACAGTGGCTCATGCCTGTAATCCCAGCACTTTGGGAGGCTGAGGCAGGAGGATGGCTTGAGTCCAGGAATTCGAGACCAGCCTGGGCAACATGGTAAAACCCCATCTCTACCAAAAATGTTAAAACATTAGCTGGCCATGCCAGCATGTGCTGGTAGTCCCAGCCACTCAGGAGACTGAGCCTGAGAGATCAAGGCTGCAGTGAGCCATGTTTGTCCCTCGTTGGGATCTCGGCTCTTCTGCTTCTTAGCTGGGTGGTCTTGGGCATGTTGCTTAAACTCTCCATGCCTGTTTTCTAATCTTATGTAAAAGGGAATAATGATAGTACCGTACTCAGTAGGGATAGTTGTTTTTAGCGGAAAGAGGAGAGGGACTTTAGTCAAAAAGACTAGATATGTCTGTTACTACCTGACAGGGCTTTGGGTGATTAAGTTGTACAATTAAGTTGTGCCATCATTCTGAGCCTCAGTTTCTTCTGAAAAATAGAAGAAGGAGATGCATCCCTACAGGGTCGCAAAGGACAATAACTGCTTTCCTTAGGTTTGCTCAGGTTGCAAACTGCCTAGCCTGACACTCAGCACATAGTAGGCAATTTATAAAAATCAGCATTTTTTTCTTTTAATTGAAACAGGATATGTGGAAGCGGTGTGGAGCTGGGCAGAGGGAGGGTTGGAGCCCCCAGGAATTGGCTCTTCCGGCTGTCTGTTTCCTGCCTACTGCAGAACCCCCACCTCACTGGTTCTTTTCATTTTGTGTCTCAAGTTGCCCCCGACCTCTTGGGCAGCACTTCCCCCGTCTCTGTGGGCCCTGCCTGGATGATGGTTCCTGCAGGCCGGTCCATGCTGGTGGTGGCCAGAGGGAGTCAGTGGGAGCGAGCCAGATGGGACACGACTCTCCCCACGCTGAGCCTGAAGGAGCAGCTTCCCAGTAATGCCTGGGATCTCCCCTTCCCCAGGGGCTAGTGCCAGCCACCTCTGCCATGTTGTCATTTGAGTCCTGGTCCCAAGGGAGATGGAGGCAGGAAGGAAGATGGAGGCAGAGAGATTGATGCCCTCCTGCTGTCCAGCCTCCACCCTACAGAAGGCAGCTTGCGATGTTGTAGGTTCAGTAGCAAAGGGATCAATTGGTGATGTCTGCATGGATGTGAGTGTGAGAGGCTGGGAGGGAGGATGGCATGGTTGCCATACTTGGGCTAAACTGGTCAGTGCATCCCTGAGATTGGCTAAGAACTATAGGGGCTATTTTTCTAGAACATTTTACAGGGGCTTATTGGACTTTCTTGGCTAGCTCATGGGTGAGACTACATGGGGAAGAATAGCGAAACAAGCTATATTTGGTAGTTGCAAGAACTACATCGTATAGGCAGCTCCCTCTTCTGTCAGTAGGTAGGGGCTGACCTTGTCAGCTATTGAGTGCTCCGCTGGAGAGAGGACCAGTTCCACAACTCTCCCTTACCTTGGGGCCCAAGGGAAGAGTCAGGGTATTACCAGTTGTCCTGTGGGGACCATGACATATGGGGAAAAAAGTGTGCAACTCTTCATTTCCTACAGCAGGGATCACAAAACTAAGATTCATGGGCTAAATTCAGCTGTATTCTGTACTAGCCTATGAGCTAAGAATGGTTGTTCAAATTTTAAATGATCTAAAGAAGCCAAAAGGAGAGTAGTATTTTGTGACATGAAAATGATGGGACGTTCACATTTCAGTATTTATAAATAAAGTTTTATTACAACGTTGCGTGCTTCCTTTTTTACATTTTGTTTAGGGCTACTTTTGCACAACAGAGTTGAGTGCTTATGACCGGGACCAAATGGCTTGCAAATGCTAAAATGTTTACTAGCTGTCCCTTTACAGAAGAACGTTATGGATCCATGTTTTGAAGAAAATAAAGCTTTTGCACCTGCCTAGGACTACCAAGAGGCCAGGAAATTGACTATAAAAATTGTAATGCTTGGCTGGGCACGGTGGCTCACGCCTGTAATCCCAGCACTTTGGGAGGCCAAGGTGGGGAGATCATGAGGTCAAGAGATCAAGACCATCCTGGCCAACATGGTAAAAACCCATCTTTACTAAAAGTACAAAAAGTAGCTGGGTGTGGTGGTTCGTGCCTGTAGTCCCAGCTACTCGGGAGGCTGAGGCAAGAGAATTGCTTGAAACCGGAAAACGGAAGTTGTAGTGTGCCGGGATCGCACCCCTGCACTCCAGCCTGGCGATAACAGCGAGACACTGCCTCAAAAAAAAAAAAAAAAAAAAAAAAAAAAGTTGTAATGCTTATGTCTCAGTATGTTTGTTATTCGGTTTTGTAGACACTGCAGCTTCTACAAAGCTGAGAAAGAAAAATAAAGGAAGCCATGAGTGCTGTATCCTGAGAGTGGCTGGTCAGGAATCACCAGTGTTCAGAAGTTAGGAAATCAGAGTGTGTCGAATGTACCTGCTGCATCAAAATCGCTTTAGAAATATAGATTTGAGAGCTCTGTCTCCAGGATTAGTTGAGTAGGCCAGGAATGTGGGGCAGGCATATTGCTATTTGACAAGCCTCCCACATGATTTTAGGGAGTCGCTAATATGTTTGAGACTTGCTTGGTGGAGCAGCTTTAGCCTCAGGACCATGGACAGCGCAGTTGTCCTCTACATCAGCAGGGGCTTCACTGAGTCTCTTGCCCTTGAATGCCCTGCCCTATCTGTTGAGTCAGGCTCCCTTCCCTCTCACCCATGAGGCCTGTCTCTTCTCCAGAATCACCCAGCAGGCTCCCACTCCCTTCTGCAGTAACCTGTGAGCATGACTAAGTGACAACATGGCGAGGCTTGGCCTTCTGCTCTGGGCTTGGGCCTGTTTCCTTGGCTGTTGCCTCTCTGTGTCCTCTTCTTCTCTCTTTGGCTGTCATCAGCTCTGCCCATCTGCTAGGGCCCCAGATTTTGCTGGTGGTTTTCACTGGATCAGGCAGACTCGAGGACGATTGGGGCTGCTGTTTCCTACTGTCACCTTCAGGGTCTTTTCCTATCTCTGTGCTGGCTGGGGTGGGTGAGCTGCCTGCTCTGGGGTGATGTTTCTGTGACCCACATAGGCTTAACCAGGATAAGTCTTCTCCCCCACTCTTCTATCCACCACAGTCCCCCAGGATCTGATGGATGTCTCCGTGAGCAATCTCCCATCCCTATGGCAACCCAGTCCCCGGAAGTCCTCCTGTTCGTCTTGTTCACAGAGTGGCTCGGCTGATGGTAGCTCAACCAATGGCTGCAACCACGAGAGGTATGAGGGGCTTGGGCTGCAGATGGAGGGAACTGAAGGATGTACCAGAGATCTGTAGATGCCCATACCTTACCCTGCACTGAATTCAGAGTGAACATAAACTGTGGAGTCGGCTAGATCTGCGTGAAATCCTAGCTGTTGGAGCATCCATGTCCTGGTCAGGTTAGACAAGGTTATGGTGCAGAAACAAACAGTCCTAAAATCTCAGTGGCTTTGTTACAACAGAAGTTTATTTATCATGCATGCCATGTTTCTATCATGGGTCAGCTGGTGGCTCTGTTTTTTCCACAGTAAAGGGCCTGGCTGACGGAGCAGCTACCATCTTGAATGTTGCCAGTCACAGTGACAGGGAAAGGTAGCTCTGCAGAGGCTTGAACCCACAATAAAAAGCCTCTGCCCAAAAGCAGCACATGTCATATCCACTCACACTCCTTTGGCCCCGTTAACAAGGGGACAGTAAGTGCAGCCCTGCCATACACCTGGAAGGCAGAATAATCCCAGAAATACTATTTAACGACAACCACTTCCCAGTTTGCTCCTCCGCACAGTGGAAATTCCTGTTCTTCCTTTATATGCCTATGGTAAGGACCAGCTCAAGTAATGGTTTAACGTGGCCACAGTGTGGCACCTGCACATGCTGCTGTTCAGTAAATGACACTCACTGTCTTACTGTATAAAGTTAAATCTCAAGTGCATCTCCTTTTTGCCCCTAGATCTTTTGTCTCTTTGGAACTATATAGCCAATTCATGAGACTGGTTTTGTTTTCCCCTGGTATGACCTGGCCTGGCCTGAGAGAATGGAACCCTTTTGTCCTTGCTGGGCTTCTGTCTCAGTGGGTGGTCCAGTCATAGGATATAAGGGGTGGGGGCCGGCATCAAGTTTTTGAAGCCATCCAACCCCTGGTTCCTCAGGGTGTGGCCTGTGAACCAGCCTCAGCACCTGGGCAGATCGTCAGTCTCTGATCCCAAACCTCCTGAATCAGAACCTGTATTTAACACGGTCTCAAGACCATGTGTATACTTTAAAGTTTGAGACGTGCTGATATTACTGAGATTCTCTTTTTCCTTTTTTCTTTCTTCCTTTTCTTCCTTTTTTTTTTTTTTTTTTTGAGACAGAGTCTCTCTCTGTTGCCCAGGCTGGAGTGTAGTGGCACAATCTCAGCTCACTGCAAGCTCTGCCTCCCAGGTTTAAGTGATTCTCTCCTGCCTCAGTCTTCCAAGTAGCCAGGACTACAGGCACGTGCTACCATGCCTGGCTCAGTTTTGAATTTTGAGTAGAGATGGGGGTTCACCATGTTGACCAGGCTGGTCTTGAACTCCTGACCTCAAGTGATCTGCCCGCCTCGTCCTCCCAAAGTGCTGGTATTACAGATGTGAGCCACTGCGTCTGGCCTGGAGATTCTCTTTTGTTGTTGTTATTGTTGTTGAGACAGAGTCTTGCTCTGTTGCCCAGGCTGGAGTGCAGTGGCACGATCTTGGCTCGCTGCAACCTCCGCCTCCCAGGTTCCAGTGATTCTCCTGTCTCAGCCTCCCGAGTAGCTTGGACTACAGGCACGTGCCACTACACCCAGCTAATTTTTGTATTTTTTAGTAGAGATGGGGTTTCCACCATATTGGCCGGGCTGGTCTCAAACTCCTGACTTTGTGATCCACCTGCCTCAGCCTCCCAAAGTGCTGAGATTACAGGCATGAGCCACCATGCCTGGCCGAGATTTTCTTATTGTGCATCAGAATCACCTGGGCTAGGTGGCAAAACATATCAATTCCTGGACTATTTCCTAGAAGTCCTGACTGAGTAGGTATGTGCAGGGGCCAGGAATCCACGTGTTGTAGAAACTCCAAGTAACTCTTGGGCTGATGGTCCGTGGACCGGTGAGAAATGCTGCTATGACCCATTGCCCCCTCTCCTGTTGTAACATCTGCTTACACGTGTGGAGTGATGGAGAGCTCACTACCTTGCAGAAAGCCAGGTCTAAAGTGGGAAAGCTGTTGATGTGATCTATTCTCATGTAACCTGAGCAAGTCTGAGCCTCACCAATGTGAGGGCACAAAGGGAGACTCTTTACTGTTTGTTTAATGCACTAACTGGAGGTCTTTGGCTCTGCTCCTCCTGCCCCGCCCCAGTCTGCCTGTTTTACTGGATGTCTCTTGGGATGTCCTGAGAACAAATATGCAGATATTCTTTCATTCCATCCTCTAGGAGAGTGTACAACATTCCCTTCAGCATTCCCGGATTTCTCCACCAAGGCTAGAATCTGACTCCTCTCCCCTCTTTCAGCCAAAAAAGTTCCCCCAAATTCCCACGTAAGGAGAAGCTTTGAGACATCACCTACTTGGCAGTCAGCCAGACTCTGAATCCCAGTTTGGCTCAGCTTGGTTCAGCTGGGTCGCTTTGGAAATCAGAACTCTTTCTGCAAGTGGTAGGAACCCATTTCAAAGTGGATCAAGTAAAGAAGAAAATTTGTTGGCATCACTGAGACGTTCAGAGGCACAGTGGCTTCAGGCATGGCTAGATACAGATGTTGAGTTGAAACAGGAATCTCTGCTGCTTCAGCTCTTGCCTCTGCTTGCCTCTGTGATGGTTCCATCCTCAGGCAGGCCCTTCCTATGCAGTGGCAGAGATGACTCCCAGCAGCCACTGCCTTATATCCCATGGGCTTATAAACCCAAGCAGAAAAGTGGAATTCCTAGTCATTGCAACAAAAGTCCCAGGGCTGATTCTCATTGGCTCAGGTTGGGTAACATGACCATCTCTGCCCCGATCACTATGACTCCAACCTGGGTCCTGTAGTGGGCAGAGTCATCCCCATACAAATCACACAGGCAGGGAGTTGTGGAGAGTGTGATTTCTCAAGGGAAAATCAGGGTGCTGAGAGAAGGGGCAATGATACTGTACAGGTAGAGGTAATAGCGCCCCTCCCTACAGTCCCCCTGACTGGCTGATTTTAATCTGTCCTCTAGAGATAACGCACGGTGCTCTTCTCCAGAAAATCTGGGCTGTATTTAGATGTGTTCTAAGCATCTCCCTCTTTCTCCACCTGCAGGGCTCCCCTGAAACTTCTCTGTGACAATATGAAGTACCAGATCCTCTCCAGAGCCTTCTATGGATGTACGTATAGGGCTTCATTGCCACTGTGGTCTTCGTGGAGCAGCCGTTGGTGCCTGCTATATGCCAGCAACATCAAGAGATATTAGCTCTTGATGGAGTTTGAACCTCTCCTCCTCTATTCCCTAGATGTCCGGTTTCAGTGACTTTACATGAACCTCTCTGAGCCTCAGTTTCCTTGTCTACTGATTGGGGATAAATTTTATCCCTGGGTTCTGAGAGAGGACAGTGGACGATGGGGTCCCCTGGGGACAGAGATTTGGTTTAATCACCACTGCATCCCCAGGTGCCACAGTGGAGGATTTGTTTCTCAGGATTGAATGAGGACCACGTAGAAAGCCCCTAGTGCCTAATATTGCATGGTATAGGTGCTCAATAAATGTCAGTTTCCTTCTCTCATGGGCAGAAGCAGCAGAAAGAGTAAGGTGACCATATCCCTCCCCCAAAACTTAAATATTAAATTCATAATACTTGTATTCTGAGTATTTTCATTTAACAGATGAAGACACTAAGGCAGAGAGGCAGAATGACTTGCCTAAGGTCACACGGCTAACAAGCGGCAGAGCTGGGACTCAGAGCCTGGCCTGTTTGACTCCAAAAGCTTTGTGTTTTCCTCTCTGCTGTCTCTTTCTTTTTTCTTTTTTTTTAGAGACAGTCTTACTCTGTCTCTGTGGCCTAGGCTGGAGTGTGGTAGCGCGATCTCAGCTCACTGCAACTTCTGCCTCCCAGTTCAAGCGATTCTCCAGCCTTAGCCTCCTGAGTAGCTAGGATTACAAGTGTCCACCACCACACGCAGCTAATTTTTGTATTTTTAGTAGAGACAGGTTTCACCATGTTGGCCAGGCTGGTCTTGAACTCCTGACCTCAAGCGATCCGCCCACTTCGGCCTCCCAGAGTGCTCAGATTACAGGTGTGAGCCACCATGCCCACCTGTCCCTGCTGTCTTGATTTTTTGGTTTTATTTCCCCAGCTTCACAGCCTAGATGGGGAAGATGGGTATGTATTTTCAGAGATCCTGGAAACATCTTAATACAACCTGCATGGGCCTGAGAGCCTGGAGAGGCAGGGAGAGCGTGACTCTACTAGGAGAGGGGTTTTATCTGTTTTGTTGCCACTCATCCTCAGTGCCTAATGCAGGACCTGGCATGAAGCAGGCCTGGGGGAAGTATTTATTGGACCCAAATGGAAGATCTTCCTGCAGGAACGGGTGGGGGTCAGGATGGGTCTGGAACAACGTCATTGGACAATGTGGCTTATCCCTGACGGTGACTGAGAACCCAGGTTCTGGAGCCAGGTGGCCTGGTTTCAGATCCCAGCAATGTGACTTGGGCAAGTAACATAACCAGTTTGTACCTCAGTTTACCCCATCTATAAGATGGAGCTAATAATAGTACCTGCTTCCTAAGGTTGTGGGGAGGATGGGATGGGTTAAGTTATGCAACAGCTTCCTGCCATGTAGTGTGTGTTGTGTAAATGTTAGCTATTATATCATCGTCATCGTCATCATCCTCACCATTCTCATCATCACTGTGAGTGTCTCTTTTGTTAAAGTGTCGTCTGCAGTCTCCAGACGGTCCAGGGTTCTCTCTGAGAATTTAGGATGAAATAGCCTTGGAGAGCCAGAAGGAAGGGGTACAGCCAGAGCAAACAGCACGGGCTGGAATTTGCTGAGGCACTTGACCTAACACCTTCCAGGTGCCAGTGTGGGCCAGATAAGGGGCGGCACGTTGGTGGACATGCTTTAAGGAGGCAGGGCAATCTTTGAAAGAAGACTTAGTGCCCCTTCAGCATCTCCCTGATTACTGACTTGGAGGCCTTTCTAATCCAGCTGCAATTTTTACATTTTTTAAAATTTTAATTTAAAATTTCTATTTTTATTTTAGTTTTTTGAGACAGGGTCTCACATTGTCACCCCAGCTAGAGTGCAGTGGCACCATCATGGTTGACTGTAGCCTCTACCTCCCTGGCTCCAGTGATCCTCCCACCTCAGCCTCCTGAGTAACTGGAACTACAGGCATGTGCCACCATGCCTGGCTAATTTTTTTTTTTTGTATTTTAGTAGAGATGGGGTTTCACCATGTTGGCCGGGATGGTCTCGATCTCCTGACCTTGTGATCTGCCTGTCTCAGCCTCCCAAAGTGCTGGGATTACAGGTGTGACCCCCCACGCCCGGCCACCTAGCTAATGTTTTGTATTTTGTTGTAGAGATGTGGTCTCACTGTGTTGCCCAGGCTGGTCTTGCACTCCTAAGCTCAACAGATCTGCCCACCTAGACTTCCCAAAGTGCAGGGATTACAGGCTTGAGCCACTGTGCCCCGCCCTGTTTTTAATTTATTTTTTAAAAGATGTATTGTACGTATTTTAGGAGTACGTGTGATATATTGATAGATGGATCCATTGTGTACTGATCAAGTCTGCGTAATGGTGAAATTCATCACTTTCAAACATTTATCTTTGGGGAGCATTACAGTTCTTCTTTAATAGCTATTTTGAAATACACATAAATTCTTAACTGTAATTTCCCAACTATACTTTCCAATACAAGAATGTATTCCATCCGACCATATTTTTGTACTATTAACCAACGTCTCTGCATCCTCCTCCTACCTCCTTCCCTTTCTAGCTCCTGGTAAGTACCAGTCCACTCTCTACCTCCATGAAAACTACTGTTTAGATCCCATATATAAGTAAGAGCATGCGATATTTGTCTTTCTGTGCCTCATGTTTTTTGCTTAACATAGCCTCCAGTTCCATCCATGTTGCTACACATGACAGGATTTCGTTCTTTTTTATGGCTGAATACTATTCCATTGCATTCATATACCACAGTTTCTTTATCCGTTCATTCATTGATGGACACTTAGGTTGATTCTGTATCTTGGCTATTGGGAATGGTGCTGCAGTAAACATGGGGGCGCAGATATCTCTTTGATATGCTGATTGCCTTTCTTTCGGATAAATACTCATTGAGCTGCAATTTGAACAGGAGTTATCCACATTTCACATTCTCTTTCTTGCTGTACGAATTAGAGGCAGACAGAAGCATAGCAAGCCCACAGAGTCACTGGCTACCTTTCTGCCCCTTCTCTGCCTCTAGCCTATGAATTAAATGCTTTGGCTTAGAGCAGAGAACAGGGTGCCATCACCGTGACTGAGGCCGAGAAAGGTGATAAGGGTCATAGAGCTATTTACAGTTCAGCCAGCAAGTGCATCGAGCCCCATCTTCCTTGTCTAGAAAAGGGGAAGTTTACAAGAATTCACTGAGTCGTGGAGTTTAGTAAGATCCAGGTGCAATGGCTTGTGCCTATAATCCCAGCACTTTGGGAGGTCAAAGCAGGAAGATCACTTGAGTCCAGGAGTTCGAGGCCAGCCTGCATGAGATGATGAAACCCTGTCTCTACAAAAAAAAAAAAAAAAAAAAATTACCAGACGTGCTGGCACGTGCCTCCAGTCCCAGCTACTCGGGAGGCTGTGGTGGGAGGATTGCTTCAGCCTGGGAGGTTGAGGCTGCGGTGAGCCAAGTAATAGAGCAAGACCCTGTCTCAAAACAAAACTTTAAAAAGATGGGGGGTGGGACAGCATTTGGGAAGCCCCATGAGACAAGGTGAGGGGCTTCAGGTGGTGGATGATAACACTTTCCCTCCTTCCCTCAACAGGGCTGGCCTACTGCAGACATCTATCCACTGTGAGGACCCACCTGTCAGCCCTGGTCAATCACAGGATCGTGTCTCGAAACTTGCCCTGCGATGCTGGACAGGGGTTGACAGCCGGGATCTGGGAGCAGCACCTTCAGGATAGCACAGTAAGGCTCAGCAGCAGCACCTGCAGGATCGCACAGTAAGGCTCAGCCGGGCTTGCTCTGCAGTGATGCAGAGGCTGCAGGGGGCCATCTTATTACCTGAGAAATAAGCCCACCTGCTTGTGGGGACTCCAGCTGATCTGCTTGGATTCTGCATATGCAAATTGGAGTTCTCCTTTTCTTGAGAGTTTCAAGACCTACAACTCACTTCTGCCCATAGTGTGGAGATTGAATGGGAGGTAAAACATGCTGACCTGGAAGGAGTAAAGAACAAATCGGTCTGTAAGCATTTATCATTAAGCATCATCTGAGCCGGGCACGGTGGCTCATGCCTGTAATCCCAGCACTTTGGGAGGCTGAGGCAGGTGGATCACTTGAGGCCGGGAGTTCAAGACCAGCCTGGCTAACATGGTGAAACCCTGCCTCTACAAAAATACAAAAATTAGCTTGCCCTTGTGGTTGAGTACACCTAAGACTAAAGTAAAACAGGCTTTTAATATTGGAACGTGACTAGATGAGACAGAATGGGCCCTGGGGCCCTTCAGGGCAGCCTTCTAACACCATCGCCACTTCCCATAATGCGTGTGCCGTTAGAACCTGTTGACCTCACAGCTCAACTAATTGTAACCGCAAAACCTTTGCCTGAAAATGAAATTTTAAAAAAGAAACAGACAAACTCAACTCCGCAATACATCACATACCTGTTAGCCATCCTAGTGTGTACAAAAGATACTAGTGTATGAAGTAGTAGCTAGAATTGTTCATTTTGGATTAATTTGCTTTAGGGAAATTTTCTTAGAGCTGAGTCAAGATGAATAATTGCAAGATAATATTTTCTTTTCTTTCTTTCTTTTTTTTTTTTTTTTAATATGGAGTCTTGCTCTGTGGCCAGGCTGAAGTGCAGTGGCATGATCTTGGCTCACTGCAACCTCTGCCTCCTGGGTTCAAGCGATTCTCCTGCCTCAGCCTCCTGAGTAGCTGGGACTGCAGGCACGCGCCACCACACCCAGCTAATTTTTTGCATTTTAGTAGAGACGGGGTTTCACCACATAGGCCAGGCTGGTCTCCAACTGCTGACCTCAGGTCATTCACTTGCCCTGGCCTCCCAAAGTGCTAGGATAACAGGGGTGAGCCACCACACCTGACCAATAATATTTTCAAATAAGCATAAGACAAAAAATGGGCTGAAAATTAATTAAAATATTAATTCATTCTAGCCTGCTCTTTCTGTTTTTACAAAAACGGGCTCATACTACATATGTTTTACCACTTTTTTTTTCACTTAACGATACACATTGAGCACTTTTTTATGTGGGTTGCCATAGATGCACCCCTCGATCTTTTACATCTCTGTGGTGCGTACTTGTGTAGGGACACACGTTCACCAATTGCTGGGCAATTGGAAAGTTGCCTGGGTTTGGCTTTTTCATATGATGCCACGACAAATATCCAAGCCCCTATGATTTTGCTTATTCAGGCCAGGGTATCTGAGGGCTAGGTCCCAGAAACAGGACTGCCGGGTCACGGAAGTAGATCATAATGGTACAGTTAGGGTGTTGCCAATTAGTATTCTAGAAGGACAGGTGTACAGGAGTTGAGGAATATTGGTGAGAAGATAGCTCAGGGCAGCTGGGCGTGGTGGCTCTATGCCTGTAATCCCAGCACTTTGGGAGGCCAAGGTGGGTGGATCACCTGAGGTCAGGAGTTTGAGACCAGCCTGGCCAACATAGTGAAATTCCGTCTCTACTAAAAATACAAAAATTAGTTGTGTGTGGTGTCAAGTGCTGGTAGTCCCAGCTACTCAGGAGGCTAAGGCAGGAGAATCACTTGAACACCGGAGGCTGACGTTGCAGTGAGCCGAGATTGCACCACTGCACTCCAGCCTAAGTAACTGAGTGACTCCGTCTCAAAAAAAAAAAAAAAAAAAAAAAAGATAGCTCAGGGTGGCTGGGTGTGATGGCTCAGGCCTGTAATCCCAGTACGTTGGGAGGCCAAGGCAGGCCGATCACTGGAGGTCAGGAGTTCAAGACCAGCCTGGCCAACATGGTGAAACCCCATCTCTACTAAAACCACCCCTGGTTTTCTGTTGACCGAACTCTTTGCTCCTCCCCACCTACCACAGAGTTACGAGGAGCAGGAGCTGCTGCGCCTCATCTACTATGGGGGCATCCAGCCTGAGATCCGCAAGGCTGTGTGGCCCTTCCTCCTGGGCCACTACCAGTTCGGGATGACAGAAACGGAAAGGAAAGAGGTTGGTCACCCACCATGGGCACTGGGGTCTTTGGCAACAAAAGGAGCCAGATACTGTGCGATTGGGGAGCTCTGGTTTCATGCTGGACCGAGGAGGGGCAGGGAGATACAGGGGAGATGGAAACCTGAAGGCGGCTCTGTCTGGTAGAAACACAACACAAGCCACGTAGGGAATTCTTACGTTTTTAAATTTTGGACTAAGTGTAGATTCATATGCAGTTGTAAGAGATTAATGCAGAGAAATCTCGTGCATCTTTTACCCAATTTTTTTTCTGATGGTCACATCTTGCAAAACTTTGAGGCAGTAAGATATCAGAACCAGAATATTGACATTAATGTAATATACTCATCTTAATCAGACTTTCCCAGTTTTACTTGTTCTCTGTATGTGTGTGTGTGTGTGTGTGTGTGTGTGTGTGTTTACAGTTTTCTCACATGTGTAGATCTGTGTCTGTCACCACGGCCAATATGCAGAACATTTTTAATGCTATAAGGACCCCCACGTTGTCTTATATAGCCAGACTCACCTCCCCCATACCCACACCCTGGCCCTAATCCCTGGCAATCACTAATAATACGTTCTTCATTTCTATAATTCTGTCATTTCAAGGATGTTATAAAATGGAATGATACAGTGTGTAACATTTTGGGATTGATTTTTTTCAGCGTAAGTCCTCATCCAAGTTGTTGAGAGTATCGAGAGTTGATTCCTTTTGATGGCTGAGTAGTATTCCCTGATATGGATGTAGCAAAGTTTAAGTCTTTCACCTGTTGCTAGACAGCTGAGTTGTTTCTAGTTTTTTGGCTGTTAACTAATCAAACTGTAATGAACATTTGCGTACAGTTTTTATATGAGTATAAATTGTCATTTCTCTGGGATAAACGATGAAGAATGTAATTGCTGGGTCATATTCAGTTGCATGTTCAGTTTTATATGAAACTTACAAACTTTCACAATAGCACATGCCTTTAGTCCCAGCTACGGGAGGCTGGAGCAAGAGATTCCCTGGAGCTCAGGAGTTCAAGTTCAGCCTGGGCAACATCTGGAGACCCTGTCTCTAAGGGGAAAAAAAGAAACTGCCACATTTTTGCAATGGCTGTACCATTTTATATGTCCACCAGCAAAATGAGAGTGCTCCACACTTGCATCTTCACCAGACTTTTGTCTTGTCACTATTTTTAATTTCAGCCACCTGTCACATGTAAATGATATTTCATTGTTTTTATTTGCATTTCCCAAATGGCTAGTGAAGTTTAAGTCTTTTCATGTGATTATTTGCCATTGTGTATCTTCTCTGGTGAAATGTCTGCTAGCGTCTTTTGTCCATCTTCTAATTGGATTTTTTTTTTTCCTGTGGAGTTTGAGAGTCCTTTATATACTCTGACAACAGTCCTGTGTTGGGATATGGGATTTGCACATATTTTATCCTAGTCTGTAACTTCCCATCTTGTAAGAAGCAGGATCTTTTGCAAAACAGTTTTTTAAATTTTTAATGAAACTCAGTTTATCAGCTTTTCCTCTTCCGAATTGTGCTTCTGGTGTCAAGTCTAAGAAAATTTTGCCTAGCCCCAAGTCTTGAAGATCTTCTCCTACGATTTATCCTAAAAGTTGTCTATCTAACATTTGATGTAAAATCTTTTGAGTTCTTTTTTTTTTTAATACAGTGTGTCATTTAGGTCAAAGTTCATTTTTTGCTTATCAGTGTTCAATTGCTTCAGCATCATCTATTGAAAAGATGTCCTTCCTCCATTGAATTGCTTTTGCACTGTTAAAAAAAACAGTTGGGAATATATGTGTTGGTCTGTTTCTGGGTTCTCTCTTCTGTTCTGGTGATTTATGTGTCTGTCCTTCTGCCAGTACCACTCTGTCTTGGTTATTGTAGCATATGTATAATTTTAAATGTCTCCATAGTCACATTTTAAAAGTAAAAAGAAATAGATGCAATTCGTATTTCTGAACTTTTTATTTTGAAATGAAAATGGTCCCCAACTTCCAGTGGTTAGTCTTACAATGTTTTGACTTCATGATGGGTTTATCAGGATATTAAATGCATTTTTTTGTTTTTGGGATGGAGTCTCGCTCTGTTGCCCAGACTGGAGTGCAGTGGTGTGATCTTGGCTCACTGTAGCTTCCGTCTCCTGGGTTCAAGCAATTTCCCCCCTCCCCTCAAGTAGCTGGGATTACAGATGCCCACTACCATGCCTGCCTAATTTTTGTATTTTTAGTAGAGACGGGGTTTCACTGTGTTGGCCAGGCAGCTCTCAAACTCCGGACCTCAGGTGATCCACCCACCTCAGCCTCCCAAAGTGCTGGGATTACAGGCGTGAGCCACTGCCCCCAGCCTTAAATGCATTTTTGACTTAAGATATTTTCAACTTATGACACATTTATTGGGACATAACCCCATCATAAGTTGAGAAGCATTGGTAATTATAAGTTCACAGGAAGCTGCAAAAAGTAACAGAGGTCCCAGGCGCCCATCACCCAGCTTTCCGCAGTGGTAACAGTTTATATAACTAAAGTACACTGTCAGAATCAGAGCATTAACATTGGCAGAATACAGGTAGCCAGACTATAGGCCTTACTAGGATTTCAGCAGATTTTGCGTCTGCTTGTGTATGTGTTTATGTGTGTGTATGTGTGTGTAGTTCCATGACATTTCTTCAAGATGAGATTCATTTCAGTATTTTATTTAACCAGATATATCCAATGTATTATCCCTCTGTTGACACCTCGGGTGACATTGCATCTGTCTTGGCAGGTGGACGAGCAGATGCATGCCTGCTATGCACAGACCATGGCCGAGTGGCTGGGCTGCGAGGCGATCGTGCGGCAGAGGGAGCGGGAGTCCCATGCAGCCGCCCTGGCCAAATGCTCATCCGGGGCCAGCCTGGACAGCCACCTGCACCGAATGATGCACAGGGACTCAACCATCAGCAACGAGGTGATGGGCAACTGGCCTCAGGGAGCCGGGGCTGGGGTCTGCTTCATTGGGCTGTTCTAAGAGTGGTGAAGGCTGGGTACCTGGGGCCTGGTGACAGTCTCACCCCTGGCTTTTTCTTTAAGAGGAGGTGACTTTGGAATCAGACCTGCGTTCAAACTCTAGTCCCACCATTTTATAGTTCTGGGGTATCCTACCAGTCCCTTTTCTTCTTCTGGGCCTAGTTTTCTGCATCTGTAAAATGGGAATAATCAAGTGTAGAGGAGGTTTGTGTATAGTCCAGACAAGACAATGTTTATAAAGTGCCCAGCACACTGCTTGGCTCTCACTGATCCAGCAAATGCTTGTTGAGTATCTACTGCATGCGAGTACTGTTGGGAATATCCTGGGATATCAGGGATGTTCCAGTGACCCAGACAGACATGTTTGTGCTCCCAGAACCCCAACTTTAACAGCCGAAAGTAGGAGCTCAGAAAAAAAGTTAATTCTTGGCCGGGGCAGTGGCTCACACCTATAGTCCCAGTACTTTGAGAGGCTGAGGCAGGTGGATCACCTGAGGTCAGGAGTTTGAGGTCAGACTGGCCAACATGGTGAAACCCCGTCTCTACTAAAAATATAAAAATTAGCCAAGTGCCTGTCATCCCGGCTACTTGGGAGGCTGAGGCAAGAGAATCACTTGAACCCAGGAAGTGGAGGTTGCAGTGAGCTGAGATTGCGCCACTGCACTCCAGCCTGGGCAACAAGAGCAAAACTCCATCTCAAAAAAAAAAAAAAAAAAGTTAATTCTCTTCACCAGTGATTGTATCAGTCATCAGTTGCCACAGTAACAGTGAGTAACAACCAACCACCAAAAATCAATGTGGGTAAGCTGGGAAGTTCTGTTCTTAGCTGGGCTGGGTGAGACTTATTCTGGCACTAGCTGCCCGTAGCTGGTCAACTAAAGCACTTATTTATCTCAGTTGGGCTCTCTTATTTGTCTGGGGTGACTCAGCAGTGCTCCATGTGCCTCACTGCCCGGCAGGTCAACCCAGCCATGCTCTGATGGTGAAAGCAGATGCCATAGAGAGAAAGCAGAAATGCACAGGGGGGTTGTAAGCCTCTGCTGAGTCAAGTTTGCTAACATCCATTGATAAAAGCAAGCCACATGGCCAAGTCTAGTGTCAGAGTAGGCACGGACTATGAGGTTATAGGGCAGAACCGTGTATACAGGGATCAGGTAAAAAATAAAATGGAGCCATGAATAGAACCAGTTGCTCTGTGAGTTGAACTAAAATATTAGCCAGAAGTCTCAACTACAGAGCAGTTAAAGGTGGGATGCTCTACTTGCAGAGGTGAGAGATGGGAACCCAGAGGTCAAAGTGGTGTCTGAGGAGGTTCTAGGAAGCAGGGAGTGGTCCCCCCTTTCATTTTACAGCTAGGAAGCTGACGCTGAGTTAGGAATAGAGATGAAACTAGACCTCCTGGCTCCCAGCCCAGCCATCCTTCTGCTCTGGGAAGGGTGCAGGCCTCACCCTCCCTCCCTCCTGCTCCTTTTTCTCTCAGTCCTCTCAGAGCTGCAGTTCGGGCCACCAGAACATCCGCCTGCACAGCGACTCCAGCAGCAGCACACAGGTGACCTTGCGGAGGCCTCGCCCCCTCCCACCCATGCCTCTCCCTTCCGCCTGGGGTCCTGGGGATTGGGTGTCCATCATCTGCAGGTCACTTTTTGCTTTATTTTTTTTTTAGCTTTTTATTTTGGCATTAAACATCAATTTTTTTTAGTAATGAAAGAAATATACGGATCTGTCACCCCTGTAAAACACTAAAACATTGCAGAGAAAGTCAGCGTCTGCTTTGATCATCCTTAATCTCTGCCTGCCCTCCCTTGAAATAACACCACTATCATCAGTTTTGCAGTATTTCCTTCAAAACCTGTATGACTGTACAGATGCAGAAATATGTAGATGATACATGTCAATATTTGGTAATTTTTTTTTAAATGTGTACATAAATGCCATCCTGTATGTTGTTCCAGCCTGGGCAACAGAACGAGACTCCATCTTAAATAAATACACGCATACATACATAAAGATAAAATTATGTACACATGGCAAAAGTCTATATGATGAAAAGTTACTGCCTCCCCTTATTTTGATTCCCCGTTACCCCTCCTCAGAGTAAACTGCAGGCAGGGCGTGGTGGCTCATGCCTGTAATCCCAGCACTTTGGGAGGCCTTGGCGGGCAGATCACTTGAGGTCGGGAGTTCGAGACCAGCCTGGCTAACGTGGTGGACCCCCATCTCTACTGAAAATTCAAAAATTAGCTGGGCATGGTGGCAGATGCCTGTAATCCCAGCTACTTGGGAGGATGAGGCAGGAGAATCGCTTGAACCTGGGGGGTGGAGGTTGCACTGAGCTGAGATTGTGCCACTGCACTCCAACCTGGGTGACACAGCGAGACTCTATCTCAAACAAAACAAAACAAAAGAGTCAACTGCAGTACTTTCTTATTTCTTTCTAGATTATTCTATGCATACACAAGCACATAGGTCACTTTTTTATTGTTGTTTAAGATGGGGTCTCACTCCCATCACCCAGGCTGGAGTGCTGTGGCACAGTCCCAGCTAACTAAAGTCTTGAGTCCCTGGGCTCAGGTGATTCTTCCACCTCAGCCCCCCAAGTAGCTGAGACCACAGGTGTGCGCCACCACACCAAAATACCACACTAATTTATTTGGCATTTTTTGCAGAGACTGGGTTTTACCACATTGCCCAGGCTGGTGTCGAACTCCTGGGCTCAAGCAGTCCGTCTGCCTCGGCCTCCCAAAGTGCTGGGATTGCAGACGTGAGCCACCATGCACAGCCTAGATCACTTTCTTATTTGCCACAAATGGGAGCATATCTTACACCTTGTTTCGCCTCACTCTTGTCACTGGCTGTATGATATTCCACTCCATGTTTGATCCATATTTAAGCCCATCACCTGTTGTTGGATATTTAGGTTGCTGCTGTAAGTAGTGCTGCTGTGGACATGTTGGTCCATCTGTTTTTGTGCACCTTGTCCTCAGGTGTTTGAGTCTGTGGATGAGGTGGAGCAGGTGGAGACGGAAGGCAGATTGGAGGAGAAACAGCCCAAGATCCCCAATGGGAACGTAGTGAACGGCACTTGTTCGCCAGACTCAGGTCATCCTTCCTCGCATAACTTCTCTTCGGGCTTCTCAGAGCACTCAGAGCCCAGTCTGAGCACAGAAGACAGTGTCCTGGACACCCAGCGGAACACCCCCCCGGTGCTGCGACCTAGGGATGGGAGTGTGGATGACAGGCAGAGCAGCGAGGCCACCACATCCCAGGACGAGGCCCCCCGGGAGGAGCTGGCCGTGCAGGACAGCCTGGAGAGCGACCTCCTGGCCAACGAGAGCATAGACGAGTTCATGTCAGTTACGGGCAGCATGGACGTGGCCCTGCCGGAAAAGGACGATGTTGTGATCTGGAGGGGCAGCGAGGCGGAGAAACGTGGCCAGGCGGACAGCGAGGACAACCTCTCGGAGGAGCCTGAGATGGAAAGTCTCTTCCCTGCCCTGGCTTCTCTGGCTGTGACTACTTCTGCCAATGAGGTGTCCCCCGTGTCTTCCAGTGGCGTCACCTACTCTGTAAGTCACCAGAACCCTCCATTCCATTTCCTGCTTTGTAGCTGCAGGAGGGAGGGATGTACTACAAGCCCATTATCCAGAATGACCCAGGAGTCAGACCTCTGGTTTGTTGCATTTCTTTTTCCATCGTGGAGGTTCACTGTAGAAACCCATTTGGGAGAGAAGATAATACAGTATTTTTAAAAAGCAGGCTTTGCTGTCAGCAGTGCTGGGTTCAAATCCCACCTTCAGCCAGTCACTTTATGCTTCTGAGCCTCAGTTTTCCTATATGTCTCTTACTTCCTTTCCTGAGTGGTTTTCAGAATAAATGAGTTAAAGTCCGGTGCGCCTCCTGCATAGTAAGCACTCAATCAACAGCAGCCTTCGTTGTGACTTAGGTCCATTACCTTGTAAATATTCAAGTTTGGTTTCTTACCAGAAAGACTAAGCCAAAGGATGTCATTTGAGAGGGAGGGTTGTATTCATTTATTTTTTAAAAGAACTTGTTATTTCTTTCAAAGATAGGCAAGCCCCTACAGGGTCAAACACTTAGAAACGGCTGAATATAAAACCCAGAAGATACCTGCCCCATCTCACCCCATTTAACCCTCCCCAGAGGCAATCATATTTACTTATTCTGCCCAAATTATCTGGTGTTGACCCCCATGTCCCTGACACACTGGCATTGCTGCTTCTTGATCACTTTTTCTTTCAGTTTTAGACATGTTCTAGTGACTCCCCACTATGAAAGAGGATGGTTTAGTTCCATTTCCTCCCAACCCCCAGCTCTTACCACACGTGACGCCTTCCCATCCCTATCCTTCTCATATAGTTATGTAATGATGTAAATGTGATGAGTGTTATCATATTTTATGCATATACTGTAAATGTCAGTGCTTGCATATTTATTTATTTAGAAACGGGGTCTTGGTCTGTTGCCAGGCCGGAGTGCAGTGGTGGGATCTCGGCTCACTGCAACCTCTGCCTCCCAGATTCAAGCAATTCTCCTGCCTCAGTTTCCCAAGTAGCTGGGACTGCAGGTGCATGCCACCACACCCAGCTAATTTTTTGTATTTTTAGTGGAGACAGGGTTTCACCATGTTGGCCAGGATGGTCTCAATCTCTTAACCTCATGATTCGCCTGCCTTGGCCTCCCAAAGTACTGGGATTATAGACGTGAGCCACCGCGCCCAGCCGCTTGCATTATTTTAACAGTATAATACATAAGCCATGCAGTAAACTGTTCTAATTTTTGTCTTTCCTGCAAAAAAACAGAATAGTTTTTCCGGATGTGTTTTATTTTCCTGCTTTCTTTTTCTTAGTTTGCTGCGTATTTAAAGTCAATTCACCCCCAGAAGTCTTGACCACTTTCCTAAATCTCTTTTCAAACATTCAGACACATCAGGTTTTCTGTTTGTTCTGTGTGTTTAAGGAGTTCTCTCCAAAAAAACTACCGAGGCCCTGCACTGCACTGCACTGATGTGTCGTTATCATTCACGATCTTCCTCCATCCTTGTCTTGAGCTTCCTTTTGTATCGCTCGTGGTTTCCTTTCTCTTAGCCTACTCTTTGGTTTAGTTGAGCCACATACCTCAGTGCCATCCACATTTTTGCTTTTCATTTCTCTTCTACTGGAGGCCTCTAGTCTGGGATAATTGCATTTTTGTATGAAGTTCCTTTAGAATTTCCTTTAGCAGAGTCTCTCATTTGTATTTATTGTGAGTTGTATGCATTTTGCCCTCATTCTTGAAAGAGTTCCGCTGAATATGCAACTCGAGATTACAGGGATATTTTCTCAGGACTTTGAAGATACTGTTCCACTGTCCTCCAAGTTCCGTTGTTGCTGTTGAGAAGTCAGATGTCTAATTGTCATTCCTTTAAAGATAATCTTTTGTTCTTGGCTATGTTTTTTTTTTTTCTTTTCTTTTTGAGACAAGGCCTTACTCTGTTGCCCAGGCTGGGGTGCAGTGTCACAATCTCAGCTCACTGGCAACCTCCACCTCCCAGATTCAAGCGATTCTCCTGCCTCAGCCTCCCGAGTAGCTGGGATTATAGGTGTGTGCCACCATACCCAGCTAATTTTTGTATTTTTAGAACAGATAGTATTTTGCCATGTTGGTCAGGCTGGTCTCAAACTCCAGACCTCAGGTGATCTGCCTGCCTCAGCTTCCCAAAGTGCTGGGATTACAGGCATTAGCCACTGTTCCTGGCCCCTTCGGCTACTTTTAAGATTTTTTTTTTTTTTTTGGTCTTGTGTGCGATTATGTGTCTAGGTATGGGTTTCTTTTCCTTAAATGTTTCTTATTTTCTTGTCATATCATTGAGCCATTTCAAAACTAAGGTTATTGTTCAAGGCGGCCAGGCCAGTACATTACCAGAATTTGACCTCTGTTCAGATCTTCCATTCCCCTTGTCCAGTTTTCAGCAGGGAGAGGTTCATTTCCAGCTATAGTTACAACTCTGAGGGAGAATTTTCATCCTGCAAATTAAAAGATACCCTCCGGCCAGGCACAGTGGCTCACGCCTGTAATCTCAACACTTTGGGAGGCCAAGGAGGGCAGGTCATGAGGTCAAGAGATCGAGACCATCTTGGCTGACATGGTGAAACCCCATCTCTACTAAAAATATGAAAATTAGCTGGGCGTGGTGGCACACACCTGTAGTCCTAGCTACTTGGGAGGCTGAGGCAGGAGAATCGCTTGATCCCCGGAGGTGGAGGTAGAGATCATGCCACTGCATTCCAGCCTGGTGACACTGTGAGACTCTGTCTCAAAAAAAAGAAACAAAAACCAAAAAACCACCCTCTCCGAAAACAGACAGACAAAATCAAACACCTAACTGGTCCAGGTGGAAGATGTATTTTTAGTGACAACAGGAGAGGGTTAGGAGGAGGAAATCGGATTGCTGCCTCCCCATGGGGAGTCAGATGTAATTTTTCATTTCTTCCCCTTATCCGTCGCCCTGGTGGCGTATAGCCAGAGCTGCTGGACCTCTACACGGTGAACCTGCACCGCATCGAGAAGGATGTGCAGAGATGCGACCGCAACTACTGGTACTTCACGCCCGCCAACTTGGAGAAGCTGCGTAACATCATGTGCAGGTGGCCGGTGGCAGCGAGGGGATCTGGGGGATGGGGATGGGGGGGTGGGTGAGATGGGGACATAGGGGACCCACCTAGAAGTTATTTCAGCTTCTGAAGTTGGCATCATACTCACCTAGAATCTTATTTTAGCCCACAATGAAAATTTAATAACAATAATAATATAGAACATTTATTAAGCACTTACTGTATACCAGCCACTGTCCCGAGTCCTATACTATCATCACTTACTTATTCCTCAACCCTTCGAGGTGAGTATTAACCCCTTTTGTAGGGGACAATGTGGAGGCTCCAGGAAGAGCCTCATTGCTGAGTGGCCATTGGGCAATGGCAGAATGGGAACTCAGCCACAACTCTCTGGCTCTAGAATCTGTTCTTTTTCTTTTTTTTATCTTTAAGCCAAGATCTAAGATGGCTTATCACTGTTCGCTAAAAAGATATTGTTCCTGTAATCCCAGCACTTTGGGAGGCTGACGTGGGAGGATCACTTGAAGCCACTTGAGTTCCTCACAGACTTCAAAAAAGTAGAGACCAGCTTGGGCAGCATAGCGAGACCCTATCACTACAAAATAATTTAAAAAAAAAACAAACTCAACGTTTAGCTGGACATAGTGGCCTGCACCTGTAGTCCTAGATACTTGGGAGGCGGAAGCAGGAGGATAGCTTGAGCCCAGAGTTAGAGGGTTGCAATGAGCTATGATTGTACCATTGTACAGTCGCGCCACTGTCCTTCAGCTTGGGTGACAGAGTGAGACTCCATCTCTAAAAAAGTCATAAAAATAATGAAAAATTATTGTTGATATTTCTAAAAGTATGAAAGTAACACACGCTTGTTAAAAATCTAAATCACGGCCAGCGCGGTAGCTCATACCTGTAATCCCAGCACTTTGGGAGGCTGAGGTGGGCGGATCACCTGAGGTCAGGAGTTCAAGACCAGCCTGACCAACATGGTGAAACCCCGTCTCTAGTAAAAATTCAAAAATTAGCTGGATGTGGTGGTGCACCTGTAATCTCAGCTACTCAGGAGGCTGAGTCAGGAGAATTGCTTGAACCCGGGAGGTGGAGATTGCAGTGAGCCACAATCATGGCATTGCACTCCAGCCTGGGAGACAGAGCGAGACTCCATCTCAAAAAAAAAAAAAAAAAAAAAAAATCTAAATCAGTCACAACTCTAATTCCTGCACTTTGGGAGGCCAGGCAGGAGGATCACTTGAGGTCAGGAGTTTGAGATGAGCCTGGGCAACATAATAAGACCCCATCTCTACAAAAGTTTTAATAAATTAGCCAGGCATGATGGTGTGTGCCTGTAGTCCCAGCTACCTTGGGAGGCTGAGGCGGCAGGATGGCTTGAGCCTGGGAAGTTGAGGCTGCAATGAACTGTGATCACACCACTGCACTCCAGCCTGGGCAATCAAAGAAATTAGAAGTTCATACGATAGAAAGAGAAACTTCTCCTTTCATCTCTGCCCATCAGTGCCACTCACCCAGAATTAATGACAGTTACTAACAATTTAGTAATATCTAATGGATTGTATATTGTATAACATAACATGAATGTACTTTTTTTTTTTTTTTTTGGGACAGAGTCTTGCTCTGTCACCAGGCGCCAGGCTGGAGTGCAGTGGCATGATCTCGGCTCACTGCAACCTCCGCCTCCCAGGTTCGAGCAATTCTCCTGCCTCAGCCTCCCGAGTAACTGGGACTACAGATGCGCACCACCATGCCCAGCTAATTTTTGTATTTTTTAGTAGAGAGGGGGTTTCACCACGTTGGCCAGGATGGTTTCGATCTCTTGACCTTGTGATCCACCCGCCTCGGCCTCCCAAAGTGCTGGGATTACAGGTGTGAGCTGCTGCGCCCGGCCTACTTTTTTTTTTTTTTTAAATGGAGAGAGTCTCGCTCTGTCGCCCAGGCTGGAGTACAGTGGCGCTATCTTGGCTCACTGCAACCTCCGCCTCCTGGGTTCAAGCAGTTCTCCTACCTCAGCCTCCCAAGTAACCGGGATTAGAGCCACACGCTGCCACGCCCGGCAATTTTTTGTATTTTAGTAGAAACAGGGTTTCACCATGTTGCCCAGGCTGGTCTCAAACTTCTGAGCTCAGGCAATCGGCCCGCCTCAGCATCCCAAAGTACTAGGATTACTAGCATGAGCCATCATACCTGGCCTGAATGTACATAACTTTTAAATGTTTTAAACTGTGATACAGACTGATAAATGTTACATCATTTTAATGTAACACTTAAAAAGTGCTGGGAAGAAGTAAAAATGAACTGACTTCTCCCTGGTTAAGTCATAGGGAGAAATCCTAGAAGACTTCACAGAGGTGGTGACCTTTTGAGATGGATTTTGACAAAGTTAAGAAAACTAACAAAACCATAGGCCAGGCACAGTGGCTCATGCCTGTAATTACAGCACTTTAGGAGACTGAGGTTGGGAGTTTGAGACCAGCCTGGCCAACATGGTGAAACCCTGTCTCTACTAAAAATATAAAAATTAGCCAGGCCTGGGGGCACACACCTGTAATCCAGCTACTCAGGAGGTTGAGGCAGGAGATTCGCTTGAACCCAGGAGGTGGAGGTTCCAGTGGGCCAAGATTGTGCCATTGCACTCCAGCCTGGGCAACAAGAGTAAAACTCTGTCTCAACAAAACAAGACAAAAACAAAAAAAACAAGAAAAAGAAAACTAAATAAACCATTTAGCATAGAAGCTAAGATCATATATCCTTGTGTAAGGCCTCCTAGGTTCAAATACTGCCTCTGCCACTTACTATTAGGTGTATGGTTTGGGGCATGTCATTTACCTGTCTGTGCTTCAGTCCCTCATCTGTGAAATGGGATAATAATGGTCCATATTTCACATGACTAGTTTGAAAATAGTGGGTTGAGTATACAGTAAGGGCTCAGTGAATAAAAGCTGTTATTAGCAAGGGGAAGATTGGAATTCCTGACAAAGGGAGCTGTAGGGGAAAGGTACAGAGACACACATTTGTGATGTATTTGTACAAAGTGAATATGTCAGTGTAGCTGGAGAGGAAGACAGTGAGAAGTCATGTTTGAGGCTGTGAAGATGGGCTGAGAGGAGGTTATTCCTCCTTGTACCCCTAGTAAAGGAGTTTGGGTAACATCCCAGCAGACAGCAGGGTGCTTGTGCAAGTTTCGAGCCTAAAGAGGCCTCCTTGAGTTACCCTGGTGACTGTACATAGGATATTTGAAGAGAGAGATTGAGGATAGGGATGCAGGCAGGAGGCTGAGGAATTGGGGACCGGAGGGGGAGGAGTGGAAGGGGGAGTGGGTTGGAGAGGCAGGTCGTGACTGCTATCACTGGCCCCTTGTGTCTATCTTAGTTACATCTGGCAGCACATTGAGATTGGCTATGTCCAGGGCATGTGTGATCTTCTGGCTCCACTGCTGGTCATTCTGGATGATGGTGAGTGTGTCTTTGCTGCCTCAGGGCTGGGGGTGCATTTCCTTTCCACTGCATGGCAGAGGGGTTAACCTCACTGTGACTCCATGGAATGTGGCTCCAGCCAGGTGCTCTGAAGGCCTGTCTGGTGAACCCATCAAGATCCCAGTGAAATAAAAAGTCCTTTAGTTCCGTGGTGCCCCATACTCAACACCCAGACAGGCCTTTGCTAGCCACTGATTGCATGAACCTGAATGAGAACAAACAGACAAAAACAACAAACCCAGACAGCTTCACCGGTGAGTTCTATGAAACATTTAAAGAAGAATTAATGCCAATTCTTCACGAACTCTTCAAAAAAGTAGAAAAGGAAGGAACGCTTCTTAACTCATTCAATAAAGCCAGACCTCATACGAGGACTGGATGCCTCACTGGCACCCAGACACCAACACCAGACAAAGACATAACAGGAAAACTATAGACCAGTATCCTTCATGAATACAAATGCAGAAATTCTCAACAAAATACCAGTAAACTTAATCCACCAGGATTTAAGACATATTATATGCCATGACCAAGTAGGGTTTATCTCCAGAATGCAAGGGTGATTTGACATGCAAAAATCAATCCATTTAATTCACCACGTTACCAAAATAAAGAGGAAAACCCACATAATCATCTTAATCGGCACAGAAAAACAAAACAAAATGCAACACTCTTTCATAATAAAAACATTCAACGAACTAGGTATAAAAGGGAACTCAATGTGATAGAGGGCATCTATGAAAACCTCGCAAATATCATGAGGCTCAATGGTGAAAAACTGACCCTTCCTAAGAGCAGAAACAAGGCAAGTATGTCTACTTTTGCCACCTTAGGTTCAAGCCAGGGCAATTAAGAGAGAAAAAGAAATAAAAGTAATTCAGATTGGAAAGAAAGGAGCGCTATCTCTGTTCACAGATAACATGATTTTGCATATAGATCTTAAGTAATAAAAAAAAAAATTAGAAGTGATGAACAAGTTTGTCAAAGGGGCGTCTGCTTCCGGTGAGGTCCTCAGAAAACTTCCAATCATGGTAGATGGTGAAGGTGAGCCAGCATGTCACATGGCAAGAGAGAGAGGGAAGAAGTGCCAGGCTCTTTTAAACAACCAGATCTCATGTGAACACCATAGAGTGAGAATTCACTCATTACTGCGAGGACAGCAGCAAGCCATTCATGAGGAATCCACCCCCATGACCCAAACACTTCTCACAAGCTCCACCTCCGACACTGGAGGTCATATTTCCACATCAGAATTGGAGGGGACGGACATCCAAACCATATCACTTGGGCAGCTGGGCAGCTGACTTTTCTGTGCTGCTTTCTCAGAGGCCCTTGCCTTCAGCTGCTTCACGGAACTCATGAAGAGGATGAACCAGAACTTCCCCCATGGAGGCGCCATGGACACGCACTTTGCAAACATGAGGTCGTTGATCCAGGTATGACTCAGTGTCCAGTTCTGCTTTGGATATTTTGGGGAAACAGTAAAGCTTAGTGGCTTCAGACTGAGCTATTCAGAGCCGACCTGGATTGGAATCCTATTTCAACTGTACAAACTCAGCATATGCTCTGATCTCTCTGGGCCTCAGTTTTCTCATCTGGGAAATAGGTTTTCTCATTTATATGAGTCCCAATAAATTATCAGAATTATTATGGAAATGAGGCCGGGCGTGGTGGTTGATGTCTGTAATCCCAGCACTTTGGGAGGCTGATGCAGGTGGATCAGGAGGTCAGGAGGTGGAGACCATCCTGGCTAACATGGTGAAACCCCGTCTTTACCAAAATTCAAAAAATTTGCCGGGCATGGTGGCACGCGCCTGTAATCCCAGGTACTTGGGAGGCTGAGGCAGTGGAATCACTTGCACCCGGGAGGCAGAGGTTGCAGTTTGCCAAGATTGCGCCACTGCACCCCAGCTTGGCGACAGACCAAGACTCCATCTCAAAAAAAAAAAAGTTACCATGGAAATTAAATGAACTAATGATTTTACAGTGCTTAGCACAGTGCCTGTCAGTGCCTCTCAGAGCAGAGAACATAGGATGGCAACAGCCTCACCTGGCAACTTTTTAGAAGTGCAAATTACTGGGCACCTTTTCTCCACTGAATAAAAATCTCTGTGTTGGGCCCAGGAGTCTGTTTCGTATGAAGCTCTCCAGGTAATTCTGGTACAAGCTCAAGTTTGAGAAGTATTGTAATAAACACTAGCTCTTTGGCATTCATCGTGATGAGTGTATCTACTCCCCAGAGGAATTAAGACACTTGCCCCTTTGAGTAGAAGGAATGCAAATGTATTAAGTTGAGTAAATGATATGGATGTTTTATCTACACACTAGTACTGGAGCCACAGTTAGCTCTGATTTCTTTAGTGGAACTTTAAAATACTAAAAAATATTGGCTGAGTGCGGTGGCTCACACCTGTAATCCCAGCACTTTGGGAGGCCAAAGTGGGTGGATCACGAAGTCAGGAGATCGAGACCATCCTGGCCAACATGGTGAAATGCTGTCTCTACTAAAATGCAAAAACTAGCCGGGCATGGTGGCGCACACCTGTAGTCCCAGCTACTTGGGAGGCTGAGGCAGGAGAATCGCTTGAACCCAGGAGGTGGAGGTTGCAGTGAGCCAAGATTGTACCACTGCACTCCACCCTGATGACAGAGTGAGACTCTGTCTAAAAACAAAAAAGAAAAAAAAATACAAAATATTTTGGACCTAAGAAAGGTAAAAAAGTAATATAATGCCCAAGAAATAAAACATTAACCATAGGCCAGGTGTGGTGGCTCACGCCTGTAATCCCAGCACTTTCGGAGGCCGAGGCAGGTGGATTACTTGAGATCAGGAGTTTGAGACCAGCCTGGCCAACATGGTGAAATCCTGTCTCTATGAAAAATACAAAAATGCCTTCTTGACCACATTTCCCCAGCATCCCTGTACTCCCGGTGGTAAGCACTTTGCAGATGTCAACGTTCACCATTATAATGCATTTTTAAAAATCCTTGTACAATATATGCATATATTCCTAAACAGCATATAACTCTGTTTCTTGTTTCCCTACTTTACATAAATAGTTTTAAATGGTATGAACTCTGGTGCAGCCTATCTTTATACTCAGAAACAAGTTTGAGAGGCTCATCAACAATAGGGCGGTTCATTCCTCTTTCCCAGAAGTACAGTCTTCTGCTTTAGGAATACAACGCATTCTATCACATTTGATGTGGATCCATTTTCCTGTGGGTCATTCAGGTGGTTTTCATTTGATTTGGCTTTGCTTTTGCTTTGAGGAATTTGGGTTTCTGCTTTTGGCCTTTACAAACAGCGCTGCACTGAAATTCTTGTGTGCATCCCTGCTGCATGCCTGCGAGAACTTTGCTTGGGCATCAACTCAGAGTGCAATTGCTCAGAGTGGGGCAGAGAGTGTGCACATCCTCAGTTTGGTCAGACATGACCAAATCACTGTCAAAGTGATTGTATAGTTTCTAAGTGCTCCAGGGCAGTATGTAAGTGTTTCAACACATGCTGTCCTCACTTGATAATGTCACACTTCTATATTTTTGCCAGTCTCTTGGATATGATTTGAGCATCCCATTGTGATTTATGATTTTTTTTTATTTTTAATTTTTGTGGGTATATAGTAAGTGTATGTGTATATGGAATACATGAGATGTTTTGAGACAGGCATACAATGTGAAATAAGCACATCATGGAAAATAGAGTATCCAGTTCCCTCAAGCACTTATCCTTTGTGTTACAAACAATCCAATTATACTCTTTTAGTTTTTTGTTTTTTTTTTTTAAGACAGAGTTTCACCATGTTGGTCATGCTGGTCTTGAACTCCCGACCTCAGGTGATCCGCCAGCCTTGGCCTCCAAAGTGCTTGGATTACAGGCGTGAGCCACCGCACCTGGCTCTTATAGTTATTTTTAAATGTACAGTTAAATTATTGTTGACCATGGTTACCCTGCTGTGCGATCAAATAATACGTCTTCTTCATTCAGTTTTTCTCATTGTGATTTTATTAGCATTTTCTTGATTAACAGTGAAATTAAATATCTTTTTTTGTGTGTGTGTGAGACAGAGTCTCACTCTGTTGCCAGACTGGAGTACAGTGGCACAATCTCAGCTTACTGCAATCTCTGCCTCCCGGGTTCAAGCTATTCTCCTGCCTCAGCCTCCGGAGTAGCTGGGACTACAGGCACATACCACCACGCCCAGCTAATCTTTGTATTTTTAGTAGAGATGGGGTTTCACCATGTTGGCCAGGGTGGTCTCGATCTCCTGACCTTGTGATCCACCCACCTCAGCCTCCCAAAGTGCTGAAATTACAGGCGTGAGCCACCGCACCTGGCCTCTTATATATATATATATATATATATATATATATATACATACACACACACACACATACACACATACATACACACATACATATATATACATACATATATATACACACACATATATATATATACACACACACATATATATATAAATACGTATATATATATATATATATATATATTTGGTTCATTTGGATTGTGAAATGCCTATTCATATGCTTTACCAGTTTTATATGTACATTTTTTCCATCGTTAGTGTCATTTTGTAAATACTTTTCTTTTTGTACATTCTTTTTCAAACATGCTTTTTTTCCTCACTGAATAGCATATCCGATAGCTAGAGGTATTCTTCCACCATCTGTTTTTTTTAATAACAGTTTTGTTAAAATATAATTTAGTTACATGAAATTCACCATTTAGAAGTATACGATTCAGTGGCTTTTAGGATATTCACAGAGTTATGCAACCATCACCACTTTGAGAACATTTTCATTACCCCTGAAGGAAACTCTTCACCCACGATCAGCCACTCTGTGTCCCCACTGTCTCCCCAGCCCCTGAAAAACCAATCAGCTACTTTCTGTTTCTGTGGATTTACCTTTTCTAAACATTTCATATAAATTGAATCATATAATAAGCGGCCTTTTGTGACTGGCCTCTTTGACCTAACATAATGATATCAAGGTTCACCATGTATGTATAATGCATTGTAGCTTATATCAAAACTTAGTTCAAGGCTGGGCACGGCGGCTCACCCCTGTAATCCCAGCACTTTGGGAGGCCAAGGCAGGTGAATCACCTGAGGTCAGGAGTTCAAGACCAGCCTGGCCAACATGGTGAAACCCTGTCTCTACTAAAATTACAAAAATTAGCCGGGCATGGTGGCGGGCACCTGTAATCCCAGCTACTCGGGAGGCTGAGGCATGAGAATCGCTTGAATCCGAGAGGCTGAGGTTGCAGTGAGCTGAGATTGTGCCATTGCACTCCAGCCTGGGTGATAGAGCAAGACTTAGTCTCAAAAACAAACAAAGTTAGTTTGTTTTTATTGCCAGATAATATTAAATTAGATTGTATAGGTATGCCACTTTTTATTTATCCATTCATGTCTTGATGACATTTGAGTTGTTTCCCAGTGGTTGGCTGTTATGAGTAATGCTATTACACACATTCATTCATGTACAGATTTTTATGTGGATATGTTTTTGTTTTGTTTTTCTTCACAAGGTCTCACTCTGTCACCCAGGCTGGAGCCAGTGATGTAATCATAGTTCATTGCAGCCTTGAGCTCCTGGGTTCAAGTGATACTCCCTCTTTAGCCTCCTGAGTAGCTTGGACTACATGCCCAAGCCACTGTGCCAGGCTAATTAAAAAAAAATGCTATGTTGCCCAGGATGGTCCCAAACTCCTGGCCTCAAGTGATCCTCTTGCCTTGGCCTCCCAAAATGCTGAGCCACCGCATTCTTCTTGGGGATACACCTAAGAGTGGAATTGGCTACATCATATGGAAATTCTGTGTTTACGTTTCTGAGTAATTACCAAACTGTTTTCCACAGCAGGCACACCATTTTACATTCTCAGGAGCAGTGTATGGGGGTTCCAGTTTCTCTGCATCCTCGCCAACACTTGTTACTATCTGTCATTTTGAATTTTAACTATCCTAGTGAGTGTGAAGTGGTATCTTGTTGTGTTGTTTTTTTTTTTTTTTTTTTTTTTTTATACAGATTATTGCTCATTTTCCCAGGCTGGAGTACAATGGCACGATCTCGGCTCACTGCAACCTCTGCCTTGCAGGTTCAAGCAATTCTCCTGTCTCAGCCTCCTGAGTAGCTAGGATTACAGGTGCCCACCACCACTCCCGGCTAATTTTTGTATTTTTAATAGAGACGGGGTTTCACCATGTTGGCCAGGCTGGTCTTGAACTCCTGACCTTGTGATCTGCTCGCCTGTGCTTCCAAAGTGCTGGGATTACAGGTGTGAGCCACCACACCCATCCCTGTTCTGGTTTTGATTTGCATTTTCCAAAGGACTAAGGATGCTGAGCATCTTTCATGTGCTTCTTGGCCATTTGTGAATCTTCTTTGGAGAAATATAAGGTCCAGCCCTACAGGGTTATGGGGTGTAACCTATGGCTGTGCTGAGGTGCTGGATCCGAGAAGTAAAGAGACAAGAAACCTGGAAATGACCGGATAAGTGCAGCTGGGCTGGGGGACCAACATCACTTGTGAACAAAGACAGGCGAGGCCCCAAGCGTCCAGGTGCATCTGTATTTATTAGGTATAGGTCAGGGGGAAGGGTAGTGAGTGAGGTCATCTTAAGATAGTGATAGGGTCAAGACAATTATGTGAGCGATAAGCAAAGGGCCTAACTCCATTAGGTCATTGAGGCAAGGAAGTGGCCAGTACAGGGGGCCCAACCCCATTAAGTCACCAAGGCAAGGAGGTGGGCAGTGTGCAGTAAGGAGGGTGCTGTGTGCGACATCTCTTATCTAGGGGCAGGCAACTTCTAAGGATTTCTATGGGAGGAGTCTTTGAGACAGCATCGTTGCAAGAGAGCTGACAGGGTATACAGCCACCTCGGCGCGATTATACCGGAGGGGTTTTAAGCCCTGGGATGTTCGCGGGATTGCCAGCCTGAGGCCAGCCTTCCACAAGAACTGGACACAAGATACTACAACTCCCTTGCAGGAGGAGTGACTCTTGCTCCAAGCCTGCCATACAGCGGGTATCTTTACGATACTGAACGCTGCCGCCTGGGCTGGCCTGCCATGTAGTGCATGCCCTTTCAGGCAGGGGCACTACTGCCCGGGCCATTGATTCTTGTCCTGGTATGGCTTTTTCCCTAGTGCATGCTCTGTGCCATGTCTGCTCTAGATAATCCTCCGACTACAAACTAAAATGTGATTATATATATAAAAGGCAATAAATGAGCAATAAGTTCTTCAGGCACTAATTGTGCTGGGGATCTACTTAGCTCTCCTTCCTTGGTGCCCAGGAGCGGGGTTACCCACAGAGAAATGACTATTCGGATCCCTTCCCATTTTTGAAACGTCACCTGGCTCTTTTTTTTTTTTCAAGTGGAGTCTCACTCTGTTGCCCAAGCTGAAGTGTAGTGGCGTGATCCTGGCCCCCTGCAGTCTCCACCTCCCGGTTTCAAGCAGTTCTCCTGCCTCAGCCTCCCGAGTATCTGGGATTACAGATGCATGCCACCACACCTGGCTAATTTTTTATATTTTTGGTAGAGACGGGGTTTCATTATGTTGGGCAGCCTGGTCTCAAACTCCTGACCTTGTGATCCACCTGCCTCTGTCTCCCAAAGTTCTGGGACTACAGGCATGAGCCACCTTGCCTGGCCTCCTGCATCTAGCTGTTAAGGGCTATGTGGAGTCTGGTGTGCAGATGTACCACCATTGATTCAGCTGTCTCCTCTGCTCCAGCCTTTTCTACAGAGGCTGATGCTGCCTTTCCTTCCTTGACAGATCCTGGACTCAGAGTTGTTTGAGCTGATGCATCAGAATGGGGACTACACTCACTTCTACTTCTGCTACCGCTGGTTCCTGCTGGATTTCAAGCGAGGTACAGACTTTAAACTGGGGACCTGTCTCCAGACTCTCGGTAGCAGAACTTTCAGGGGGAAAGATCCCATGGAGATGAGGTTGAGGGGTTTGCAGCAGAGGCAGCAGAGGAGAGAAGCACACGTTATGGAGTTCAGACGGTTGCTTCGCCTGCCTTATCTTGCACTGGCACTCTGCAGTGGGTGCTATTAAGATCTTCATCTTACCAATGAGGAAACGGAGGCTGAGAAGGGTTAACTTCAGAGCTAGGGCAAGTACAGCCAGGATCTGAACCCACCTCTTCCATTCGTATCAGAGCCCAAGCACTCTAAAGCCCATGAGGCAGGGTTTATTTCATGCATATTTCCAACATGACTTAAAAGTGATGTATAACACAGTACCTTGTTGTTATTGTTCAGATTTGGGGTGATGTTAGTAATTATAATAATATCTGACATGGGCCGGGCGCAGTGGCTTACACCTGTAATCCCAGCACTTTGGGAGGCCGAGGCCAGAGGATCACGAAGTCAGAAGATCAAGACCATCCTGGCTAACACAGGGAAACCCTGTCTCTACTAAAAATACAAAAAATTAGCCAGGTGTGGTGGCACACACCTGTAGTCCCAGCAACTCAGGAGGCTGAGGCAGGAGAATCGCTTGAACTTGGGAGGCAGAGGTTGCTGTGAGCTGAGATGGCACCACTGCACTCCAGCCTGGGCGACAGAGAGAGACTCCATCTCAAAAAAAAAAAATAGAATAAAATGGCCAGGTGTGGTGGCTCATGCCTGTAAGCCCAGCACTTTGGGAGGCCAAGGCAGGCGAATCATGAGGTGAGGAGTTTGAGACTGGCCTGGCTAACATGGTGAAATCTCATCTCTAGTAAAAATACAAAAAACTTAGCTGGGTATATTGACAAGCACCTATAGTTCCAGCTACTCAGGAGGCTGAAGCAGGAGAATGACTTGAACCCAAGAGGCAGAGGTTGCAGTGAGCTAAGATTGAGCCACTGCACTCCAGCTTAGGTGACAGAACGAGACTCTGTCTCAAAAAAAAAAATTCTGACATGTATGGTGTTTTAGTGCCATGTACTATGCTAAGTCATTTATATGCATTATCTCTTTAGTCTTTTTCTACTCTCAGCTTCACCCCATTTAGAGATGAGGAAAGAGAGAGGCTCAGGGAGAAGTAAGTACCCCAGGGTCCCCTTGCCAGCAAGTGATGGCGGAAGGATTCACACCAAGTTAATCGGACGTAGGAAGGCTTGCTTTTAACTATCGCTCTGTTCTGTCTCTTCACTAGACTCAGAAACTACAGCAGCCTCTGCCAGTGTGTAGGGGAAAGGAGAGAGGCCTCCGGGGGTGCTAACGAAGATTGGGGTGCAGGGATAGCAGGTGTTGCTGGTCAAAGGGGCAGAGCAAGGACAGATCCGTGTAATTCAAACCTGCACATACCTGGTTCCTCCACTCACAGAATGTCAGAGCTAGAAGGAACTTACCACTCACCTGGTTCACACAGCCCATCCTACAGATGGGGAAAACTGAGGTTTCTGGTGGTCAAATGACAGAGTCTAGGTCTCCTGCCTTTTGACCTGAGTTCTGTCCACTGCACCAGGTCAGAGGTGTAAGGCAAAACTTGCCCGGGATTTTCCCAGAGGGGCTTCCCAAGGGAGGGCCACGCTGTGAGCCCTGTCACCAGTTCTCTCCCCATGCGCGTCGGTGTCTTGGCAGAACTCGTCTATGATGACGTCTTCCTGGTCTGGGAGACCATCTGGGCAGCCAAACATGTCTCCTCTGCGCACTACGTCCTGTTCATTGCGCTGGCTCTGGTGGAAGTCTACCGCGACATCATTTTGGAGAACAACATGGATTTCACAGACATCATCAAATTCTTTAATGGTACCCACATGACTGGGGCCTCATGAGAGGGGTGCAGGCTTCTGGAGGCCCCTTCTGGGGGTCTGAGGAGGCATGAGAATGGGCTGAGATGGAGGTATGGTGAAGGGAATAAAGAGGACTCTCCCCATGTCTTAAACGGCTATTCCCAGAAAGACAAGTTGACATCTCGTCATGCTGAGGGTGCGTTTTTCTCAAGGGTCTGGCAGAGGGAGCACGGGTGTTGAAATCAGCTCAGGGGCAAAGCCTGGTTCTACCGCTGACCAGCTGTGTCCATGGACAAGTCACTTCCCCTCTCGGTAAACATCCGCTTCCTCATCTGTGAAATGGGGCAGCAGGGTCTGCTTCGGAGGGTTGACATGCACAGGAAAAGTAGGCCCAGGACAGCAATGGAAGTAACACAAAAAAGACACAGCCTATGAAATCAGACAGATGTGAATTCTGATCCAGGCTCTTGGGAGCTGTGTGACCTTGTCCAAGTGACTTCACATCTCTAGGCCTCAGGTTTTTCAGGGATGAAATGGCACTAACACTCCCTCACTCACAGGGAGGCCCAGAGGATTACGAGACAGCATGGTTAAATCCCAGCATGCGGTACCTGGCTCACATGAGGGAACCAGTAATTGAAAGCTATCGCCACTGTTATCATGATTTAATTTTTTTAATGAAAGAAAGTTCTAGAAAAAAAAAGCCAATTGTGACCTCACTTTTAAAACATTAGTAGGGTTCCCACTTTAAACTTTTTTGGGGAATAATTTTGCATTTTAGTTGTCTACTAAAATTGTAGATTTAGAACTGTTTTAGATTTAAGATAGCACAGAGAATGCATCATACCTTGGCCTAGCTTTGCCTACTGTTAGCATTTTACATGATCCAAGTACATTTGTCAAAACTAAGAAATTATTGGCCAGGCGCGGTGGCTCACACGTGTAATCCCAGCACTTTGGGAGGCCGAAGCGGGTGGATCACGAGGTCGCAAGAGATCGAGACCATCCTGGCCAACATGCTGAAACCTCGTCTCTACTAAAAATACAAAAATTAGCTGGGCATGGTGTTGCGTGCTTGTAGTCCCAGTTATTCCGGAGGCTGAGGCAGAAGAATCACTTGAACCCAGGAGGCGGAGGTGGCGGTGAGCCGAGATTGCACCACTGCACTCCAGCCTGCGTGACAGAGTGAGACTCTGTCTAAAAACAAAACAAAACAAAAATTAGCCAGGCGTGGTAGCACACACCTGTAGTCCCAGCTACTTGGGAGGCTGAGGCAGGAGAATCGCTTGAACCCAGGAGGCAGAGGTTGCAGTGAGCTGACATGATACCACCGCACTCCAGCCTGGGTGACAAAGCGAGACTTTGTCTGAAAAAAAGAAAATTTTTATAACAGCACCTCAGGCCAAAAGCTTCATTTAGTAAGTAGATAGGTCCAAACCACTTAATAAATATTTATATCCTAACAACTTAGAAGCCATTGAAAAAATAATACATATATATCTAAAGAAAATAATATTTTTACTTCATTCCTAAATAAGTACAATTGCTAATGGAGTGTGTGCACCTGCTGGGCTTTGCGCACCTTCTCAGGCCTCGGAATGAGACCGGATGCCCCCACTTTCGTTTTCTGTTCCGCACTTGCTTTCTATTGAAGCTGCTGCTGAAAACCTAGCTTTGCAAAATCAGAAAGTCATGGATGGGGTGCTGGGCACAGTGGCTTACGTTTGCAATCTCAGCTTTTTGGGAGGCCAAGGCAGGCGGATTACTTGAGGCCGGGAGTTCCAGGCCAGCCTGGCCAACGTGGTGAAACCCTGTCTCTACTAAAAATGCAAAAATTAGCCGAGCATGGTGGTGCACACCAGGAATCCCAGCTACGCAGGAGGCTGAGGCATGAGAATCACTTGAGCTTGGGAGGTGGAGGTTGCAGTGAGCCGAGATCACACCACTGCACACTCCAGCATGAGCAGCAGAGTGAGACCTTGTCTCAAAAGAAAAAAAAAGCAAGTTATTAATGGGAGTGTAGTGAAATTTGTGAACCCACTCCAGCTAACAGTTGACGTGGCACTCAACTTAGGTGGAGTATTGCTGTGCTTCCCTCAAAATATCCAAATATTCCACAGTGCCCCTGTAACTTCACTGTGATACGCTGGGGTACCTCAGTGCCCAGTTTGGGAACCATGTGTTAGTTTTAGTGTTTTTTTTTTTTCCTTGTTTTATTTGTACTAAATGGTTTGTTTATGATAAATATCTAAGTTTAGGATTATTCTGGTTTAGAGGTCTGACCACGTTTTGTGGATCTTGATAAAAATATTTTTTCTTTGTTTTTTTGTCCTTTTTTCTTCTTCCATCTCCATTTTTCCTCCTTCTGTTGCTTCCTCCTTTTCTTTTTCTTTTTCTTTTTTTTTTTTTTTTTTGAGACGGAGTCTTGCTCTGTGGCCAGGCTGGAGTGCAGTGGTGTGATCTCGGCTCACTGAAACCTCTGCCTCCCGGGTTCAAGCAATTCTTCTTCCTCAGCCTCCCAAGTAGCTGGGAGTACAGGCGTGCGCCAGCATGCCCCGCTAATTTTTGTATTTTTAGTAGAGGCGGGGTTTTACCATATCGGCCAGGGTGGTCTCCATCTCTTGATCTCATGATCCACCTGCCTCAGCCTCCCAAAGTGCTGGGATTACAGGCATGAGCAACGCGCCCAGCCTGCTTTTCATATCTTTCAGCGCCTGCTGTATGCTCAGCACTGCTTTCAGTCATTCTGCTTATAGGAGGGGTAGAAGGACCTCACCTTTTTCTAGCACGTCTGTGAACTAGCATTATCCCATTCAATCCCCACAGTAATTTGGTGAGGCAGCTGCTGTTCCAATCCCCATTTTACAGATGAGGAAACTGAGGTTCAGAGGTATCAGCCTTCTCCAGGGTCTCTGCTTCCTGAGTCAGTCTGTGATGACGATACCCCCCAAGAAGCTCCAGGGGCTGGAAGTGCGCCCTAAGACTGGACACAGAAGGAGGCTCATGAGAGTTTTCCTTCTGCTCTTTCAGAAATGGCTGAGCGACACAACACCAAGCAAGTCCTGAAGCTGGCGCGGGACCTCGTGTACAAGGTGCAGACTCTGATCGAGAACAAGTGAGGGGCACCTCACCCAGGCAGCCTCCGCCGAGCTGCCATCTGTTCCTCTGCTTACTTTTCCTCCTGGCCGGACGGCCACCCCAGGAGCGGGGTCCTGGTGTCTGTTCACAAGCATGGACTTCAGTGCAAAAAGAAACTACCCTGACTTTCACTTCTGGGCAGATGGGGTGGAGGGAGTACCCCTTCCATTCAGCCTTACGTTTTCCTGTTTGACCAAAGATTGCCCAAGTCTGGCATTCCCCCCTTACAGGAGGTGGGGCTTGTTGGTGGAGGAGGAACCATCTTTGTTTTCCTGATGTCCAGAATGACCTCTTCTTCTTCTTTCTCTGTCCCTCCAAACCGTCTTGTGAGATGAGACCTGGGAGGGCATTTCTTTTTGGAAATCGATGTAGAAGAGGTCTGTGGGGCTGCCTCTATGCTGCTCTGCAAGGGGCCTTTGGAGATGTTCTGGATATGCTAAAGATTGACCTAGAGGTCGGCCCTCCACCTCCACATTGCTGATATTTGGGGCCAAGTGATTCTTTTTGAGGGGACTGTCCCCTGCATTGGAGGTTGCTGAGCAGCATCCCTGGCATCACCAGATGCCAGTGGCATCATTCCCTACCCACACCCCTGGTTGTGACAACCCCCAGAAATGTCTCTAGACATTGCCAAGTGTTCCCTGCAGGCAAAATTGCCCCCATTTGAGAACCACCGACTTGGAGGAGGGGCTACAAATGTACTTCCTGCCCCATTCTCATGCTAAGCCACCCTGGTCCTGAGGCCTCCCTCACTTAGAAAAGGCACACAGGAGGCCGGGTGTGGCAGCTCACGCCTGTAACCCCAGCACTTTGAGAGGCTAAGGTGGGCGGATCATGAGGTCAGAAGTTTGAGACCAGCCTGGCCAATGTAGTGAAGCCCCATCTCTACTAAAAATACAAAAAAAAAATTGGCCGGGTGTAGTGGCTCACGCCTGTAACTCCAGCACTTTAGGAGGCTGAGGCAGGTGGATCACGAGGTCAGGAGATCAAGACCATCCTGGCCAACATAGTGATACCCCATCTCTACTAAAAAGACAAAAATTAGCTGGACATTGTGGTGTGTGACTACAGTCCCAGCTGCCTGGGAGGCTGCAACGGGAGAATTGCTTGAACCCAGGAGGCAGAGGTTGCAGTGAGCTGAGATTGTGCCACTGCATTCCAGTCTGGTGACAGAGTGAGACTCCGTCTCAAAAAAAAAAGAAAAAAAATTAGCTGGGCGTGGTGGCAGGCACCTGTAATCTCAGCTACTTCGGAGGCTGAGACAGGAGAATAGCTTGAACCTGGTAGGCAGAGGCTGCAGTGAGCTGACATCGCACCACTACACTCCAGCTTGAGTGGCAGTGCGAGATGGCCTCAAAAAAAGAAGGCACACAGGAGTCCCTCACACGTCTCTCTTGGAGTCCGGGATTCTGTTTGTTGTATTTTCTCCTTTTTTCTCCTCTGTCTGATGCCAGGAGATAATTCTTTCCTTCTTTTCAAGGAAAGCATCTCCCCATATAGGTGGTGGGACCCAAAAAGTGTCCGTAGGCCTGAGACAGTCAGAGCTCTTTGGGATCCTGCTCAAAGCCCCCCAGGCAGGGCAGAGTCTACATCCTGCCGCCATCTTGCAAGGAGAAACTGCCTTGCCTTCCAGGTATTGGGTCTTGGAAAGGTATGTGTTTTGTCAAAGCTTTTCTCTAAGTGCGGTTACTCAGGACAAAGGAGGAAAAGGAAGGCAGAGGTTGGCCAGGGTAGAGTGTGGCGTATGTTTTCCTTGGGAGAGAACTGCTGATGAACTAGATGCAGGGCTGTGCGGGGTCTGGGAACAGTCCCCTCCAGGTCTTCACACAGAGTGTCACCAAACCGCAAACAGACCCAAAGTGAGCGAGTTTACTCTGCCTATGTCCTTTGGATAGAGCAGTCTTGCCGCTCTTCTGTGCTGAGAATGCACCTGGAATCAGAGAAACCCAGCAAGCATCAGAGAGAAAGCCTCTTTCCGGGAGACCTGCCACCTCTAGGGTGGTCAAAGAATGGCAGCTGGGGTTCTGGAGAGGGGAGAGAATAGGTGAAGCAGCATAGTGAAGCATTTTCAGAGGGGCGTGTTAGTCCTCCCACCCTGAGCACACCGGGACGGAAATGCATCCTTGCCTTGTGTGCTTGGGAAGGCTTCTTTCCCTCAGCTACAGCAACTTCAGCTGCACCTGAATCTTCAGCCTCTGCCCAACCTCTGGTGCAGGGTGGATAGAGGTCTAGTCAGCCCTTCCTGACGAGAGCTCCGTGGGAGACACAAGGCTACAGTAGCCTTCACGGCTCCCAGCTCGTACCCCACCCCACCAAAGCAGAAACGGGAGATGGCAACGTTCTGGCTGCTGTCAGACTTGTGTCTCCCTGCCCTAGGTACCCCAGCTTCCCAGGATAAGAAGAAATGTGCAAAAGGCCCCTCCGGAGAAAACTGTATTTTGCCATTCAGCTGTTCGCTACAGAGGATGTTATTTTAGCAAGAGCCAGGTCCCAGACCTTCTGATTCCTATTTATTTTTTTAACAGACTTGTCTGAAAGTACAGCACAAAAATCTCTTCTCTGCCTTCTCTCGTGATGTTCCAGAGAGCATCTGTGGTTGTGATTTGGCATAAGTCGTATTTATTTGGTTTATTGCGCCTGTTCAGATCTCTGTACGCTATCTGTGTTTCTGTGTCCTGGATTGGATGCGTGGGAGTTTTGTCCATGGAGTGCACTCTTTTTTTCAGTGTGGCCCACATATCTTGTAAGTGTTTGCTGAAGAATTGTGTCTATATATAGAGAAAATATATATAAACAGAAATATGTGAATCGGTTATTTTTTGTGTCTTTTTTTTTTATTTGAAAGAAATGTTTGCTTCTGAAGACCTCCCACTCACACCCCAGTGAGCCTACATGGGGTCAGATTTTTGTGATAGCTCCCAGAAAAGATGAATCACTCGTGACCTCTTGTATTAGTTGGCTCTTACCACAAGTAATGCTGCATTACAAATTACCCAAAATGTAGTGGTTTAAAACAGCCATGTATTTAGCTCATAATTCTATGAGTCAGCAGTCCAGGCCGGGTTCAGCTGGGAGGTTCTTCTGTTCTCAGCCAGACTTCTTCATGTGTCTGTGATCAGCTGATGTCCAGATAAGCAACTCTGCTTCTGACGGTTGTCGGGCTGTTGGCCAGGGCCGTGGGGGAAACTGGATTCCGCATCTCCCATCCTCCAGCAGGCTAGCTTAGGCTTGTTTACCTGGCTGTGATGGCAGATCCCGGGAAGGTAAGCAGAAGCATGCACTCTCTCTTGGTGTCAGTTTCACTGGCATAAAGTCATTTCTGCCACATTCTGTTGGTCAGAGTAAGTCACATAACTGAGCCCAGATTCAAAGGGTAGGGAAATAGACTGTACTTCCTGATGAGAGTCTTTGGAAAGTGACACTGAAAAGGAGCATGGGCCAGGCACAGTGGCTCACCCCTGTAATCCCAGCACTTTGGGAGGCCAAACCAGGAGGATCACCTTAGGCCAAGAATTCAAGACCAGCCTGGGCAACATAATGGGACTCTGTCTCTACCAAAAAAAAAAAAAAAAAAAAAAAAAAATTAGCTGGACATGGTAGCATGTGCCTGTGGTCCCAGCTACTCAGGAGCCTGAAGTGGGAGGATCGCTTGAGCCCAAGAGACCGAGGTTGCAGTGAGACATGGTCATGCCACTGCAACTCAGCCTGGGTGACAATGCAAAACCCTGTCTCACAAAAAGAAAAGGGCACGGATGCAGGGTGGGAGATAATTGAGGCCATTTTTGCGAAGAGTCTACCGCATTCCCAAAGGTCCTGTGCACCACAGGCATTCCCAGTCAGTCAGCTATTTGACATGGGAGCACAGCTCTAAATTAACACTTCCCTGAATCCCGACCGCTGAGCTAGCTCATTTCTCACCTCTGATGCTCCCAAAGACAGCGAGTTCATTTCCCCCGATATCTCTGGATCTCACTCATGGCTGCCATTCAGAACTATAGTCATCAGGCAGTGAGCACCTTGCACAGATCCCCATCTTTATCAGTCTCTAAACATGAACTGAGGAAAACTGGTTTTCAGCTACAGAGGCACAGCCTGATTTAATATTATGAGCACCGTTAAAACTTCAGGTTTTAAATTGAAAAAGATTTCCAACTAAGCTAGCAAAGTAGAGGAGTTTCCAGGAGGCATTGGCTGCTTGGGTGTGCCACATCACCACTTTCTTGGAAGACTCTTAGCAGGAGCAAGAATGAAACCCACAGCAGCCAGCGGGTGGAAGCTCTTTTATTTGGAACATATGCTTCCTCCTGGGGGAAGCTTCTCAGAGCAAACACTGGTCCTGATGTTGCCACTGTCCCTTGAAGCCTCCAGTCTAATTTCTCCGACTTCAACCTGAACTCCGTCCATTGGGCTCTCCTCCTGGAGGGCTTCACTCTTGTTTGCAGCTGCCTGGCATGGCTAGACCTGGGGAGTGCTGGGTACCTGTTGCGTGTGCACAGACGCCTGGTCATGTGTACTGTTGGCCTCTGATCATTGGCAATACATTTTATGGGGGAAAAAATCCTAAGAGAACATTCTTGCTTTTGTAAAGGCTTTTCTGAATACATACACTTGGGCTGGGCATGGTGGCTCACACTTGTAATCCCAGCACTTTGGGAGGTCGAGGCAGGAAGATCACCTGAGGTCAGGAGTTCGAGACCACCCTGCCCAACATGGCAAAACCCCCTCTCTAATAAAAATACAAAAAATCACCCAGGCGTGGTGGCAGGTTCCTGTAATCCCAGCTACTCAGGAGGCTGAAGCAGGAGAATCGCTTGAACCTGGGAGGCGGAGGTTGCAGTGAGCTGAGATGGCACCACTGCACTCCAGCTTGGGCGACAAGAGTGAAACTTTGTCTAAATAAATAAATAAATGCACTTGAACGTTGCGTAGATGTGAAAAGACGGGTCTGGGATCACGAGGCATGTTTTCGTGACGTGGGGCTGAAGAAGTGCTCTTGGTTTCCATGGACATCTGTAGTTGGCACTGTGGCCCCCGCTCTTCCTTCTCCTCTTCGTCCCCCTTTCCTCCATCTCTTTCTCTTTTCCTTCCCCTTCGTCATATTTCTCTCTTCCTCCCCCTTCTTTCTCCCTTTCTTTTGCCTCCTCTCCTGACGGCAAAGAATACTTGGATAGTGTCTGTGCTCACATTTTCTACCTGAATTACGCTGGTCTTATACAGAGCAAGACTGCAGTGTGAGGGACTTTTTGGCTGCTTTCATTTTTTTTTTTTTAATACCATCTGCCATTTTCTTTTCACCTAGAATTTTCCTCTTGGCTCATAGGGGAGAACTTGGAGCAGTTGAGAAGCACTTTTTATGCAAAGAATTTTGCATGGGAGGGCCTCACCTTCCCACTTCAGAAAGGCTGGCAGCCATGTTATGACATTTTATTTTGTTTTATTTTATGACAAAGTCTCGCTCTGTCTCCAGGCTGGAGTGCAGTGGTGCAATCGCGGCTTACTGCAACCTCCGCCTCCTGGGTTCAAGCGATTATCCTGCCTCAGCCTCACAAGCAGCTGGGACTACAGGCATATGCCACCACACCCAACTTATTTTTGTATTTTTAGTAGAGACAGGGTTTTACCATGTTGGCCAGGATGGTCTCAATTTCTTGACCTCATGATCCGCCCGCCTCAGCCTCTCAAAGTGCTGGAATTACAGGTGCAAGCCACCGCACCCAGCCATGACATTTTATTTCATCTTTCTTCTTCCCTTCTGCCCTTCTCTCCGAGGCCTGAGATCTCAGTAGCCCAGGGGGAAGTAAGGTAAGGGTGTAATCATGGACTGTGATGGAATGCGATTGAGATTTTTTTTCTTCTTTCTCATCTTTTTTTTTTCTTTTCTTTTAATCAGATGCACTTAGAATAAAATGTAGCTGTCTTGGCCGGGCATGGTGGTGCATGTCTGTAATCTTAGCAATTTGGGAGGCCTGGACGAGTGGATCACCTGAGATCAGGAGTTCCAGAGCAGCCTGGCCAGCATGGTGAAACCCTGTCTCTACTAAAAATACAAAAATTAGCCAGGCATGGTGGTGAGCGCCTGTAATCCCAGCTACTTGGGAAGCTGAGGCAGGAGAATCACTTGATTCTGAGAGGCGGGGGTTGAGTGAGCCAAGGTAACGTCACTGCCCTCCAGCCTCGGCGACAGGAGAGAAACTCCGTCTCAGAAAAAAAAAAAAAAAAAAAAAAAAAGAATAGAAGGTAGCTGTGAAAGGAAATATGATTATTTTACAAAAATAGTACTTCTTACTAAATATTTGAGTCTGAAACCTGTTTTCGCTCTCTCTCAGAGAGATGGAGCCAGAGTTTGAGAGGCACTGAAGACGTACTAGTACCCCATGAGCCTTTCTTCTTGGATGATTCAAAGGAGAGTTGAAACAAGAGTGACTTTCTCACCATACCAACTAAAATCATGTCATATAGCTCTGCCCACGTATTTGGGGAACAGTAATGCAGGGTCGCAGATCTGGTAGTATGGCTGTGTGGTCCTGGGCACGTGCCTTTACTTCTGTGAACCCAGAAAAATCTGAGGCAGGTCTCAGTTAATTGAGAAAGTTCATTTTGCCGGCTGGGTGTGGTGGCTCATGCCTGTAATCCCAGCACTTTGGGGAGGCCAAGGAGGGCAGATCTCAAGGTCAAGAGATCAAGACCATCCTGGCCAACATGATGAAATCCCGTCTCTACTAAAATACAAAACTTAGCCGGGCATGGTGGTGCGCACCTGTAATCCCACCTTCTCAGGAGGCTGAGGCAGGATAATCACCTGAACCCAGGAGGCAGAGGTTGCAGTGAGCCAAGATCATGCCACTGCACTCCAGCCTGGCAACAGAACGAGGCTCCATCTCAAAAAAACAGAAAGTTTATTTTGCCAGGGTTGAGGATGTGCCCATGATGCCACAGCCTCAGGAAGTCCTGAAGACATGTGCCCAAGGTGGTTGAGACACAGCTTGGTTTTATGCATTTTAGGGAGACATGAGACATCAATCAATATATGTTAAGAAGTACATTGGTTCATTCTAGAAAGGCAGGACAACTTGAAGCAAATACAGAAGACTGGAAGCGGGGAAGAAGTTTGCAGGTCACAGATGGATGAGACACAAACACTTGCATTCTTCTCAGTTTCTGATTGGCCTTTCCAAAGGAGGCAATCAGATATGCATCTCTCTCAGTGAGCAGAGGGCTACTCTGAACAGAATTAGAGGCAAGTTTACCCTAAGTAATTTCTGGCCAGCGTTTTCCTTAGTGATTTGGGGGCCCCCGATATTTTCCTTTCACACCTCTCAGCCTTAGTTTCCACTTCTGCAAAGTGGGGATAATAATTCCTCCTTTGGTTCTGGACTCCGCCTTGGCCCCTCCACCTCATTCACTGGAACCCTCTGCCCGTCAGCATCACTGAGGATGGGGCTGGGAACCCATTTGGGCAGAGTTCCCATCATCTCCCTTTCTCAGGTTCTCAGGTGAGACTTGGAAACTTCAGAGAATGTGGCTGCAGGAGAACTTTGGAAAAGGTGAGCCGTGGGCCCTCCTGGGCTGTGTCTTAGAGAAATTCCGAAATTGGGCGTGATGAGGCCGTCAGTTCTAGACAGGAGCAGCATTTACGGTGATCTGCATCTGCTTCTGCTGTCAGGAAAGGGCTCCCAGCGTCACATCTTTCTGGCCTCCAAGCCACTGGGCATATTGAGAGCTTGAGCCCAGGACAGGTATAAACTCTGGAGGAGCACAATTCGATACCTTTTGAAGTACCAGTTTGGCAATTCATTTCTAAGTCAATTTCAGCAGAATTCAAATGACCATCAGGATGGTGGAGACGCCATTACACGAGGATGTGATACACGGACCCTCTGGTGACTTCCTGGCTTTCTTTTTTCAGATTTGTAGGCACAGTAATTTCCAGGCTTTGTAGGTGCAGGACTCTTTGCAAACAATGAATGCCTCTTGTTTTGATAAAGAAAACATAACACTCCATCTGTTGCCAAATAAAGACAACAGTGTCTCTCTGTGACCGATTTAGCTTTATGGACTGGAGAATCATTCCCTTTGGCATTGCTGAAACAGTGCAAAGAGAAAGTTAGGAAACTTGCGGACCGAAGTGAGATTATTACAGAGAAGAGGGAGCATGTTCCAAGCAGCAGGAGGTGATGTGTAGACTGAGTTTGGGTTCTACTCGGTGGCTTCCACTTGCCTCTCCTTGTACTGGGATCTGCCTGAGGCTTAAGGAATCTTCCCACATGAGACTGGTTTGCATCGAAGTGCTTCTGATAACAGTTGAAATGAACCACTTGTCTTCAAGTCCATTTGAACACCTTGTGGTATCTTCCTAGATTTTCTATTATTTTTTTTCTATTCTATTCTGTCTTTAAAAGCTGTCAAGTTGTTCTTATTGTTCATACTGAAAGATAAATACCGAGCTGCATTCTCTGTGATCTATGTGTCTTGAGAATAATAGAATCACTCTTGGGGGTTGTTCATGTATATTCTTGGGTGGGTGTTTGAAGCCAAAAGAGTTCGATTATGATGAGCTGGATGGATGGGGACAGAGGGAACAAATCCAGGTGTTATTTTGCATCTACCACAGAGCCTGACAGACCTGGGTTCAAATCCCAGCTCCGCCACGGATAGGCTATGTGGCCTTGGGCAAGTCATTTTACCTCTCTGAGCCTCAATTTTCGCTTCTGTGAAATTGGGATAAGAAAGACTCCCTTAAAGAGAGAAATGGCCATTGAATGTTTCTGCCTGCTCAGCATCCTTCCCCACTTCTGGTACCAGCACTCCCCCAGCATCCTCTGGAGAAGTCTAACCGTGACCTTCTAGTGAGGCCACTGACATGCTCCTCGCTGCCCAGGGGTGGAAACATGGCCCATTGCAGGCTGATCCGACTTCTTCCCTGGGATTTATATATACCAAGAGAGGAAACAGAAGAAGTTCACTCTTTCCTCTGGGGCAGGTATGCTAGGCGATGCCAGCCTAGGGCCGCCTATGACCATGTCTCCTGCAGAAAGGAGTCAGGTGTGGCTGGGTCCAGGTGTTCAGATGAAGTTTGTAGAGCTCCACCTCTCTCCGTCTCGTGCTTCCATTCTCCTCCATGCTGGCTTCCACAGAGCCCATGCCCAACTCTGAGTCAGGCGTTCTGACCAGGCTCGATTTGCCAGAAGGGCTCATTTATCCATCCTAAAGCCCAAGGTAGACACAGAGTGGATGTGGGTCATTTTTTACAGGAAGATTAGGTGCTGCTCCCAAAGAAGAGCAATGTGTCAAGACAGGAAAAAACCAACAGATTGACTCTTGGCAGAGAAAGCAGCATGTGGCAAGCCGTAGAGGTGGGAATGTTCCCCAACCAAACTGAGGGCCGGGCAGTTATTTCTCGTGGCCCAACAAAGTGATGCAGATAAACTGGTGAGGAAGAGAGTTTTTATTTCTGTGACTGGTTACAGAGAGAAGGCCTGGAAATTATTGCCAGACCAACTCAAACTTGCAGAGTTTTTCAGAGCTTTTATACCTTCTAAGTTCTATGTCTGCGTGTAAGTGTGCATTCATCTAAAGGCATGAGTAGACTGTGTGCAGTGGTTCTTGCCTGTAACCCCAGCACTGTGGGAAGCTGTTTGAGACCAGCCTGGCCAACATGGTGAAACCCCATCTCTACTGAAAATACAAAAATATTAGCTGGATGTGGTGTCAGACACCTGTAATCCCAGCTACTCAGGAGGTTGAGGCATGAGAATCGCTTGAACCCAGGAGACAGAGGTTGCAGTGAGCTGAGATCACACCTTTGCACTCCAGCCTGGGCAACAAGAGCAAAACTCAGTCTCATAAATAAATAAATAAATGATAAATAACTTCTTTTAATCTATAACTAAGGTCTGAGTCTTGAAGACCTTCCTCTGGAGCCTCCGTAAATTTACTTAATCTAAATGGGTCCAAGTAATGGCGTGATTACCCTTATCTTATCTCCTGCTAAATCATAGGGATTTGGGGAATTCCTTCAGACCTCCAATAAACTTGTTTGTGGAGAGACCTGGGGAGTTTCTTCAGACCCCCAGTAAAACTTGTTTAATCCTAAATGGGTCCTGTGAAGAATTCCTTCATTATTTTGTCATGCTTTGAGGCTCAGGAAAGGCCTGGGCAAAACTCTTGGTGGGCTCTTGTTGCATTCCAGCCTTCATATAAGGGCTCTGGCTTTTAATATTTAACTTAACCACTCAGTCGGTACTGGACAGGTTGTTATGGAGGCCTGCATTTGGTGAGACCTGACCTGCCACAGGAAGAGGACTTCTGTGGGCTTGGAAGCTCACCGTGGCTGGGAGGAGGGGCACAGGGTTTGGGGCGGTGACAAGAAGCCTGAAGAGAGAAGTTGGAAATGGATTCTAAAGAGTCCCAAGTAACGGTGTAGTTTCTACATCAGTGGGAGTATTTGCACGAGGGATGGGACAAGTCCTTAACGCCTTCTCCCACACTCAACATTGGCTCAAAATATATATATTTTTTGAGATGGAGTCTCGCTGTGTTGCCCAGGCCGGAGTGCAGTGGTGTGATCTTAGCTCACTGCAACCTCTGCCTCCAGGGTTCAAGCAATTCTCCTGCCTCAGCCTCCCAAGTAGCTGGGACTACAGGTGTGTACCATTACACCTGGCTAATTTTTGTATTTTTAGTAGAGACGGGGTTTCACCATATTGACCAGACTGGTCTCAAACTCCTGACCTCGTGATCCACCCACTTCGGCCTCCCAAAGTGCTGAGATTACAGGTGTGAGCCACCATGCTGCGGCCCATTGGCTCAAAATCTTGTACATAATAGGCACTCACTAAATATTTGATGAGAAAATAAAAATTATCTAGAAAAGTAAAAATTATAAAAAGAGAAGGGAGAGGCTGGGCACGGAGGCTCACGCCTGTAATGCTAGCACTTTGGGAGGCCAAAGCAGGTGGATCACGAGGTCAGGAGTTCGAGACCATCCTGGCTAACATGGTGAAACCCTGTCTCTACTAAAATTACAAAAATTAGCCGGTGGCACTAAGGATGTCATCTCTCCTTCCTCCTGATTTCTGGCTTACCAAAGGACCAGGGCTAGTCAGCAGCCCTCGGGTTAATCTCTGAGATCTGACTCAAGAGGCCAGGCTCTGCTCACAGATTCATTCATTCATTCATTCATTCATTCCATGAATATGTTTAGAGTACTGACTACGTGCCTGTGCATTGGGTTTACCTGCCACTGCCTGCAACCCTGGCATTGGACCACTGCTTCCACTTGGGCACAGCCCTTTAGGGGTCACAGCCCAGGACAGGAGGAAAATTGCGTTGAAGGCCAGCAGGAGCCAGCTTCCAAGGAGCGTCACAGCTGAGACCTGCAGGGAAGAGATAGAAGGAAGGGTGTTGGCTGGGACAGGGGCAGGTGGACGCTCCCTCTGCTCACTGACCAGCTTCTGAGTCCTGTCAGCATCCCCACGTGGTCTGTGCTATTATGATCTCCATTTTACACAGAAACTGTTGAAGAAAATAAATTGTCCAACAAAAGTGCAAGAAATTGAAGTTGTTTGCCTGAAGTCATGGCTAATTAAGTGGTAGAGCTGGAATTAAGTTCCACATTGACGGACCAGCATAGGGTATCTTTATTAAGCAATTGCTACACGTGAGGATCATCAGGAGCGGCACCTGGTGGCTGCTGTTACATCGCCCTTAGAACGATCAACTTTGAAGGCTGCATATTCTTCCTTAGAGGTGCTGGACTAGGAGTCCTTTCCCATTCTCCCCATTGTCGATTTTGGCAACGGGCATTATAACAGGGACTTTTAACACCTTAGCTATCTTTCTCTTTCTTTTCTTTTTTTGACAGAGTCTCACTCTGTCACAGGCTGGAGTGCAGTGATACAATCTCAACTCACTGCAACTTCCACCTCCCGGGTTCAAGCGATTGCCATGCCTCAGCTTCCTGAGTAGCCGGACTACAGGCATGCACCACCATGCCCAGCTAATTTTTTGTGTTTCAGTAGAGATGGGGTTTCACCATGTTGGCCATGATGGTCTTGATCTCCTAACCCCGTGATCTGCCTGCCTCGGCCTCCCAAAGTGCTGGGATTACAGGCGTGAGCCACCACGCCTGGCCAGCTTTTATTTTTAAACCTAGCAGTGTTTAGAGGGTGGCCAGGTAGGAGTGTGCAGGTTGTATACTGCACAACTCCCAGACATGTTGGGGGACTGTCATAGATTTGCAAACTGATTACAGTGACTTTCCAGCAGATGGCAGTAGAGCGTCCTAAAGAAGGGATGCCTTTTCCTAAATTGCAGGCAGGTGCTATATTGACTGGCAGCTGCCTTTGGAATCATCTTTCATGTTTGCTGAATTATCAGTAGCTGGACCCCACTCCATGCCTACAGAGACAGGGGATCCGAGTGTAGCAAAGAATTTGGCATTTTTGCAAAGTTCCACAGGTGTTTCTGAAGGGCTGTCAGGTTTAAGAATCTCTGTGCTCAGTTCTAAGGAGAGTAATGGCAAATTCGTAGGCATTGGGACACCCCTGCAGTGAGGAAAGCCTCCTTGAATTCCACTCAGTCAACCTTCCTGCCCTGATGAGTTTAACTAAGCCCCTGAAGACCCAGTGACTTGGTGAGCCAGGTCTCACCTTCCAGGCAAAATCAGGAATGTCCTCCAGGGAACCGAAGGTCATGCAGCTTTGGTTCCAGTTGTCGCCCTGAGGCCAGGAGCAGTAGGTGAGGATGCCAAAGGAGAAGGTCGGGGTCTGGAACCAGGCAGGGGAGATGAGGCTGAGGGCTGAGATGCAGGTCAGAGAGAGCCCCAGAGCTGCCCGCACGCTGCTCAACATGAGGAAGTATTGCTGACCTAGGGGTCAGTGTTGAAGATGACTGATGGAGACTGCAGGGACAAGAGAAACAGCAGGCAGAGGTGCTCCCTAGCCAGGGATCCGGTGCTATGATCAGATCACAGATAATCAGCCCCCCTTGAGACTGGCGATGCAATGGGAGGTACTAATAACTGTGGTCTGGTCGTGGGGGTTACTTTGCCGTAGCAAATTCTGGAAGTACAACCCCCAAGTCCTAGAATAAATGTAAGCCCTTACAGACCTTTGAACATTTACCCCTCCACCTTCCACATGGCGCATCATCCTCAATGGTCCATGCAGGGCTCTTCTGATATTTCACTCATGCTGTCATTTGTTCATTTGTATGTTCATTCATTCATTTATCCATTCTTTCTGCTTCTATCCAGATGGGGCACCTTTTAAAAATTCATACGCATATGCCCTTCCTTCCTTCCTTCCTTCCTTCCTTCCTTCCTTCCTTCCTTCCTTCCGTCCTTCCTTCCTTCCTTTCTTCCTTCCTTCTTTCCTTCCTTCCTTCCCTTTTTTTGAGACAGAGTCTTGCTCTGTCACCAGGCACCAGGCTGGCGTGCAGCAGCGCAATCTTGGCTCATTGCAACCTCCACCTCCTGGGTTCAAGCGATTCTCCTTCCTTAGCCTCCCAAGTAGGTGGGACTACAGGCGCATGCCACCACGCCCAGCTAATTTTTTTGTATTTTTAGTAGGACGGAGTTTCGCTGTGTTAGCCAGTTTGGTCTCGATCTCCTGACCTTGTGATCCGCCAGTCTTGGCCTCCCAAAGGGCTGGGATTACAGGTGTAAGCCACCGCCCCAGCCAGGGTTTCAACATATAAATTTTGGGCGGACACAAATATTCAGTCCATAGCAAGACTCTAGTGAGAATCTGTTGAATGTGGTGTGATTTTTCTTATATTTGTTCTTTTTTTGGGGGGGGGCATGGTTTTCCAATGGAAATTAAAATGTATTTTAATATAAAAGCAAGTCAATGTAAAGTCAAAGGAGATTTGCTAGCAAACAGCCAACCCTGCCATTGATGGCCAGAAAGGAAGCCCGGAAGGATGAGCCTGCCCAAGGGTACTCAGGGTCACAAACAGCTGAGCTGCCAACCAGGCCAAGGGCACCTAGGCAGATTTTCCAGGCCACTGCCACACAGCCTCGGCTTTCACTCTGGCCATCTAAGCCCAGCCACCCACTAAACATGTCGGGAATTCTGGGGTTGGAGGCCAGCCAACCCCTCCACCATATCCCAGATGCGGGACCTGGGGCAAGCGGCTCCATTGCTCCGGGCCTCAGTTTCTCCATCTATGCAAGAAGACTATAAAGCCCTTAATCTGCACTAGGGGCAGAGAGTGTTGGGATCAGTCAGTGGGCAGGGTGATAATGATGAAAAAAGGCAGAGAAGCCCAGATCCTCCCCTTCTCATCTATAGGAGCTTAGGGAGAGGGCCCCACCTCTCTGGAAAATGGGAGTAGGGGTTGTTGCAGAGTTTCAAGGGTGTTAAAATACGTGTGTGTTGGGGGCGGGGCGGGGTGTGGCAGGGGGAGGGGCAGAGATTAGCCTGGGCAGGTAGGTCTGGGTCAAGTTACTTGGGCTTTTAACTCCGAGATTAGAAAAACCTCGTAGCTGCTTGCCAGCAAGCGAAATGTGCTCCCTCGAAATGTGCTCCCTCGAGTGAGAGGGGACAGTATTTTTGTGGGGTGGCTGTTTTCCCTACACCAAAATCAGCCTTTCCTTTGGTTTGGCAAGATCCTGAGGGGTGTCATTCCAGCCAGGAAGCTGGGGAGAGCTGAATCCACGGAGGCCTGTGACTGTGCCTCTCTCTGTCTGTACCAGTGGCTCTCCAGGTGTTTCTGACCGTGAAAGGAGTTTTGTTTTCCAGATAAAGCTCAATGTCACCTGGGAAAATCACACCAACCATCCAGGTGCCCAGAAACCTAAATGAGGCATTAAACCCAAAGCCACATCCGGCCAGGCTGCAATTGGCTGGAATCCACCTAAGGGAAGCTTGAAAGGGACCGAGTATTGTCTCCTCTGGCTCAGTGGGCTTTTAATAGCAGTCAAGAATGTCTGGGCGCTCACCAGGCTTCAGTCTAAGCACTTGCATAGGTAAGCACTCATTACCTGTAAGCCTTGTGGCCACCTGACGAGGCAGATACTACCGTCACTGCTCCCATTTTACAGATGACAAAACTGAGGCTCAGGAAGTGAGCCATAGAACTGGGACTCAGGGAATCAGGCTCTGGTTCTGGGCCCTAAGCCCAAAGTGATATTAAGGATTTAATTTAAAGGCCAACTAACCCAGTGGCTTACTAGGGCTGCCCAGGGTTGGTTAGGGCACGGTGAACTCTCCTGCCAGCTCTATCCAGGGAGCAGGGATGGTTCCAAAGAAGCCATAGGAAGCCGCAGGCAGAATCTCAGCAGGAGAAATGGGTTTGGGAGTTTCGAGGTGGCTGTCTTGCTATGTCAAGCTAAGTCCCTTTCTTCTTCTGGCTTCACGTTTTTCTCTGTAAACTGGAGGGACTGATCATTCATTAACTTTAATGCGCCCAGCTCAATGTGACCCCTTAACCCCATACCCCCAGGATACAGCAGTGAACGGAACGCAGTCCCTGCCTTCAAGGAGTTTAGAGTTTTGTGGGCAAGACAGACCAACAAAATACAGCAATATGTCTATCTGCTCATCCATTCAACAAATATGGGGTGTCTGCGATGTTCCCAGAACTGTTCTAGGCGCTGGGGGGATTCCGCAGTGAGGAAAACAGACAAAGCCCCTCTTTATGGAACTTAGACTCTGGAGGGAGAGAGAGGGAGGGAGGGAGGAAATTAGCAAGTCAATATGTAATGTGCTAGATGTCAATAAGTGCCCTAGAGAAAAATGAAGCATTGGACGGAGACAGCAAGTGATTGGGTGACTGGGGGATGTTCATTAAAGCTCCATGAGAAGGTGATCTTTGAACTGGGGCCTGAAGAAGGTGATGGAGGGAGCCACGTAGACAGGGGTCAGAGGAATATTCCAGGCAGAGCAGGGAGCAGGTGCAAAGGCTCTCGGCACATTTGAGGATGCAGAGGGCCATGTGATTAGGAGAAACGAGGCTAGGAAAGAGCAGTGGGCCTTGTAGTAGAGACAAGGTCTTGCTCTGTTGCCCAGGCTGGAGCGCACTGGTGCAATCACAGCTCACTGCGGTCTCAACCTCCTGGGCTAAAGCAATCCTCCCACCTCAGCCTCCCAAGTAGCTGGGGCTACAGGCGTGCACCACCATGCCTGGCTTTTTTTTTCTTTTTTTTTTTTTTTTTTTTTGTAGAGATGAAGTCTCTCTATGTTGTCTAGGTTGGTCTGGAACTCCTGGCTTCAAGAGAGCCTCTTGTTTCAGTCTCCCAAAGTTGGGGGATTATAGGCATAAGCCACTGTGCCTAGTCTGACTTCTAACTTGTGAGTGTGGTAAGGAGTCTTTGGCTGGTCTTTAGCAGGGGAATGGCATGAACCATCTTAGGTTTTCAAAAGACTGTTCTGGCTCCTGGGTGGAGAACAGGCAGAAGGGAAGGAGGGAGAAACCTTCAGAAGATGACTCTTCAGTCAGACAGGAGACAGAGGTGGATGTGGATGGCCATGGAGGTGGGGGTAGGGAAGGAGACAAAGAGTGGTCAGATTCTGGATCTATTTTGAAGGACAAAGGTCAAAGCTGATCAGATTTGCTAAAAGAGTAGGCCTGGGGTGTGAGGGAAAGCCAAGGGGCAAGGATGCCTCCAGGGCTTCTGACCTGGGAAGGAGAACCTGCAGAAGGAACAGCTTTACCACGGCAGGCCGAGGTGTCTGAGTGTGAAGTTGCATAAGTAAAGCTCGAGATGTGTATCTTTCCCAACCCATCAATTGATATGTATACAGGCATGAGGGCAGGCGTGGCTCCACACCATGAAAAAGCCTGGGGTCAAGCACAGAGGAAGGGCACCGGGAGGACGTTTCCTTTCATCCCTTTTCACATTCTCCCAGCTATGCAGCCAGGTAAGTCCAATTACTGGGTCTATTCCAGCATCTGTTACAAATTGGCTATGCCACCTAGGACAAACTCTGTAACGGCTCTGAGCCTCGGGTTCCCCATCTACAAAAGGAAGGTCAGCGGGACTTAACCTTTTAGAGGTGATTCACTCCTTTGAAGATGCGATTTAAAACTTATGGATGTTGGTTGGGTGCAGTGGCTCATGCCTGTAATCCCAGCACTTTGGGAGGCTGAGGTGGGAGGATCACCTGAGGTCAGGAGTTCCGGACCAGCCTGGCCGATATGGCAAAACCCCGTGTCTACTGAAAAGGCATGGTAGGTGGGTGCCTGTAGTCCCAGCTACTCAGGAGACTGAGGCAGAAGAATCGCTTGAACCTGGGAGGCGGAGGTTGCACTGAGCTGAGATCACGCCACTGCACTCCAGCCTGGGCAATAGAGCAAGACTCTGTCTCAAAACAAACAAACAAAACAAAACTATGGATGTTTCCACATGTACTCTCACACGAGCAAGCATGCACACATGAGCACATGGGCGCACACGCGCACGCGCGCCCGCACACACACACACTATTGTAAGTCATTTTAGAGGCTCCTGGATCCCCTGAAGCCACTTATAGCCCCTGAGCAGTTTCCTTCCCTCCCCACTCCTCACCTCAGGTCACTTTTCCCTCCAGACTCACCACACTTTAGACCCTCCAACGTGGCCACCTCTGCTCAGGCTCCGGCTTTGAATCCACATCTGTGACCTTGTAAAATTCTCATTTCCTTTGAAGGAAGAATTTAGCTTCTAGAACAATGCCCGGGCACGCTTGATAAACTGGTCTGAGGGTGTGTGTGTGTGTGTGTGTATGTGTGTGTGTGTGTGTGTTTTCCTTTCCACTTCCTTAAATCAATAGCCTTTCACTCGAGGCTGCTGGGTGGCCTGAACAAAGAGAGGAAAGCCAGCCCCAAGTGGGGACAAGGGGAGGGTATGCTGTTATTTCTCAGATCTTCCCTAAGAGCTGTGAACTTCTCAAAGTCAGGCACTGTGTCTTAAATATCTTTATCCTTAACACAAGACTTGGCCCAGAGTAGGTGCTGGTATTTTCTTTAGCTATAAGTGATGGAAGCACACTCAGATTGGCTCAAGCAGAGATGAGAAATGTGTTGGCTCACATAACTGAAAATTCTCTGGAATGGGCTTCAGGCACAGCGGGATCCAGGTAAATAAGCAATGTCTTCAGAGCCCCTCTCTCTCCACCTCTCAGTTCTGTTTTCTGCTTAGTTGGCTTCACTCTCAGGCAGATTCTCTCTAACAATATTGTATTTTGGTGGCTCCAGGCTGACACTCCCAGACTCAGCAACCGCAGAGAAAAGAAAGCCCCTCTTTGCACACAATTGCAGCAGGTGTTGTGATTAACAACACGTGGACAAACTTGGAGCACATGCCCACCATGAGCCAATCATTGTGGTCAGGCAAATGGGATGGTCCGATTGGCTAGACCTACATCCTATGTCCTAGGGTTGAGGGTTGAGGTTTGGAAACTGACACCCAAGAAAGGGTGTCAGGAGGCTTACCCCCCTTGAAACTACATGGACTGAGTGTAGGGGATGGGATCCTTCCCTGGAGGAAAATGGAGGTGCTGTTGGCAGAGGAGAGATGGCTGCTGGGAAGGTGAGAACGAGAGACAGCACCTCCGTGTACAGGGCATGCTAGCTTTTCCCTGTAACTTAACGAAGGAGCACCCAGCAGTTGGCATTGTTGGAAGCGGGAGGTTTCCAGCCAGTCAGAGGCAGAACATCTGAGTGAAGCCTGAGACGCAGGTTCAAGTCCCAGCTCTGCCTCCTCAGTCAGTGTGACCCGAGTTGGGGCTTCTCTGCCTTCTTGGCCTCAGTTTCTCTACTTGTAAAATGAGGGCATCTGAAGTGGTGGTTGCCAGGATGTTTTCTCCACCCAGTCATTCATGTATCCATTTTTCCCCTTTCAGTCGATATGTGTTGAAGGGCGCTGGAGTGAGCCTAAACTGGATCTGGATTTCATTCTGATGTTGACTTGCTACGGTATCAGGCTTGACTGATGCACCTTCTCAGGTGTGCCCAGCTGCGTCCTTCCCCAGCAGCCACTAGCTCCGGACAAGATCCAGCCTCTTCTGACTTTTGCCTGCAGGCGGTTTGGGTCAGTTGCTGCAGTCACTCGGCCACCTAGGCCTGCATCTCCCGCTGTCATTCAAGCAGACCTGAGCCAATTTAAGGGAGGGAGCCCTGGACCCTCCTCATCTGGGCTCAGGTGGAACTGACTTCCCCTGGGGCTGTCTGGAGGCACAGATAACACTGTTGGGTCCAACTGTGACTAATGGCGGATGGGGGCGGGAGGCACCAGCCGATGAAGTCCTTGCCCTTCCGTCATCCCTTCCATGGTCTCTTTCACGTGGCTTCTGTAGCCAGCCTAGTAAGGCATGTCTTATATTTGCTCTCCCTCCTCCCTTACCTTGAAGTCCTCTTCCCTTCACCCTTGCTGAGCTGGGATTTTTTTTTTTTTTTTTTTTTTGAGACAGAGTTTCGCTCTTGCTGCCCAGGCTAGAGTGCAGTGGCACGATCTCGGCTCACCGCAACCTCGCCTGCCGCGTTCAAGTGATTCTCCTGCCTCAGCCTCCCAAGCAGCTGGGATTATAGGCATGTGCCACCACGCCTGGCTAATTTTGTATTTTCAGTAGAGACAGGGTTTCTCCATGTTGGTCAGACTGGTCTCGAACTCCCGACCTCAGGTGATCCACCTGCCTCAGCTTCCCAAAGTGCTGGGATTACAGGCATGAGCCTCTGTGCCTCGCCTGCTGAGCTGGGATTTTATCCCTAATAAAGCATTAGCACATAGATGTTGCCTTGGGCTCTGTTTTCCAGGGATCCAGGCTGAAATGCTAGCTGTGTGACCTTGGGCAACTTACTTAACCTCTCTGAGCTTCAGACCCCTCATCTGTAAAAAGGTGGATAATAATAGAACATCTCAGCGGGGCACAGTGGCTCATACTGGTAACCCCAGCACTTTGGGAGATTAAAGTGGGTGAATCACTTGAACCAGGAGTTCAAAACCAACCTGGGCAACATGGCAAAATCCCGTCCCTACAAAAATACAAAAGTTAGCTGAGCATAGTAGTGCATGTCTTGGGTCCCAGTTGCTCAGGAGCCTGAGGCAGGGGGATGGCTTGAGCCCAGGAGGGTAAGCCAAGACTGTGCACTCCAGTCCGGGTGACAGAGCACGACTTTGTCTAACAATAATAGAGCATGTCTTATAAGTTGTTGCAGAGTTTCATGAGACAGCACAGGCAAAATACTTGGCTGAAGAAATGAGAGCCTTTATTAGTATCATTACCGTGAGCCAAAAGCCGGATTCCAGCACGTGAAAACATTTATGCAGCATTGAACTTCGTGAATATTTATTGGGTGTCAGCTGTGCTTCAGGTACTACACTGGCCTCTTCCCACAAGGACTTAGCCTAGAAAATGAAAGAAAAGTCACTGGGCAATTATACTACAGTGTGATCGAACTTTAATGGGTGCGGGTACCAGCCCCAGATGCTGCGACATCTAATCAGTTTTAGTAGTTTTGGTGGTTAGGGATGGCTTCTTGGAGGAACTGATGTAGAAGCTAAGATCTGAGGGACATGCAGTTGGTTTTTTTTTTGAGACGGAGTCTCCCTCTGTCATCCAGGCTGGAGTGCAGTGGCATGATCTCAGCTGACTACAACCTCTACCTCCTGGGTTCAAGCGATTCTTCTGCCTCAGCCAGCGCTTGGAGAGGCTGAGGCAGGCAGATCACGAGGTCAGGAGTTCAAGACCAGCCTAGCCAATGTGGTGAGACCCCATTTCTACAAAAATACAAAAATTAGCCGGGCGTGGTGGCGCGCGCTTATAGTCCCAGCTACTTGGGAGGCTGAGGCAGGAGAATTGCTTGAACCCGGGAGGCGGAGGTTGCAGTGAGCTGAGATCGCGCCACTGCACTCCAGCCTGGCACCTGGCAACAGAGCAAGACTCTGTCTCAAAAAAAAAAAAATTATGGTAATTAAAATTAAGTAAAATATAAAACTTAGTTCCTCAGTCTCCCTGACCTCCTTCTAAGTACTCAGTAGTCATCTGTGGCTAATGTTGGACACAGAAAGTTCTATTGGACAGAGCTGACAGAGGCTAATCAGGACAGACTTCCTGGAGGAGGGGGCAGAAGAGTGCAAGGAAAGGGTTCTGGGAAAATCCCTGGGGAAGCACTGTGCTCTATTCTCAGAAAGAGAAAAGCCAGGGCTGGGAGTGGTGAGGTGGGGAGAGGGAAGGGTGTTGCCTCTGGAAACAGTGTACAACCTGACACGTCTTTGGTCAGGGTTTACCTCTGGGTATGTGCGAGGTGGCATCTCTCACCTAGGTGGGAAGACACAGGAATAGAAGGGGAACCAGCTAAGGCGGGGCTGAACCAGGAAGTACTGCCCCTTCTGGGTCCAGGTTCAGGAGGACTCTGGGAGTTGTAGTTCAGCACTTCTGGAATCCTCCTGAAGCTTGACAGGGACAGAAGAGCTCACACCCGGCCTCGGCTGGGCATCTCTTGGGGCAGAGAGGGGGGTTGATGGTTAGGGCTGGGGAAGTGTCTGGGTTTGGAGTCTCTGTGGGGGGTAGTGTGGCAGGAGGAGGACTGTCTTGTCCCCTCCCATCCTTATGTTCTGGTATAGAGAGAAGATGCCAAGGTTGAGACCGCATTGGCTAGGTAACTGAGAAACACGAACATTTCATTAAACAGAACCCCCAGCCTACGCATTCTGGTTCATGGAGATTTGCCCAGGAGAGACAGGAAGCTCCTATAAGGTTAGGGAGGAGGGGCAGCAGATGGCATGTCATCAGCTGTTGGTCATTCATGCACTCAGCCTATATTCTTTGAGCACCTACTGTGTGCCAAGCCCTGTTCTAGTCACGGGGAATCGGGATTGAATGAAAGACAGAAGTCCCTTCCTTCAGGAGTTCTAGAGAGAAGAGCAGACAATCAGCAGTGATTTGCCTTTGCTGGTGTAACATACACATGTCAGGTAAAAGCCTGACTTCCATGAATTTTGAAGGATTTTAAGTTTCAATCCAGCCGTTCCTGGTCTCCTACTCACAAACTTCTCTCTGGAAGTGGTAGTCATCTGTAAAAGCGACTGGGTTTGATCCTTTTGATGACTGTACTCGAGATACCCAGATAATGAGAATGTTCCGAGATACGAGATCTCTTGGGACCTCTGCCCCCCAATTTCTGGGTCCCAGCACTGTGCAGAGGTCAGCTGGGGGTTCTCGGGCTGCTGTTTGGTAAACAGGGTTTACCCTGTTTGGGTATGAGGGTGATGATCAGACCTTCAAAAGGGTTGCAGTGGAAACGGTGTGTAACAGGAGCTGCCCTTGCTTTTTTCACACACCCATCAACTGAAGAGCAAGATGAGGCAAGAAGTCTTCCCACCAATCCTCCTTAAGCCACACAACGTGCTGTCCTTTTCTTTCTCAGCTTGATTGCCTATCTTGCTTATAGTAAAGGCACATTGATTTTAGGTCCTCCAGTTATTCATGCTCTGTACGTTTCCCATCGGAGCACATGTCACAGATGCAATAGATATACTCGTGAAATTGTTTGTTTCGATATCTGTAAGCTGCACAACAGCCTGGATTTTGCCAGCTGCCCACCACTGGGTCTCCAGCACCCGGCATGCAATAGGTGCTTAATAAAGATCTGCTGAATGAAATGAGTAAAGGATAACAAAACAGGTATTTTCTCTTTCAGAGGTGACTTCCTACAATGGTCTCAACTTGTCCACAAATTCCTATATCCATTACCCCACAACCCACACCCCAACACAATGGCAGGAGGATTCCCATACAGTAGGCGCCCCAGCGGGGTGAACTCCCGGGTACAGTCCCCCTACTTGCCGCGAGGGGGCGCCAGCACCGCGCATAGACCTTGCCGGCCCCCGGGCCGGACTTGCAACCCAGGCAAGTCAAGCCTACATTTAGGGAGCGCCTCCTGAATTCCTGGGTTGCATTAGGCTCGGGGTTGCAGGCTGGGCAGCGGGTCGGTGCCCGTGGTGGGGGATCCTGGCCAGTGACTTGGGAACATCCAGGAGACGCGGGAGGGGACCGGGAGCAACGCTCCCAGTAGAACCGAGAGGGTTCGGGGCTTGAGGGGCGGGAACGTTTCCGGGAGGGGTGTCCGGGCGAGTCGTGACCTCTGACCGCCGGAGAGGTCCCAGGCCCAGGCGCTACTGCCGACTCGGATTTTGCCGGCTCTGCTCCCCTCTGCGCAGGCGCGGCCGCCTGCAGTTCCCATGGTGACGGGGGCGCGTCCCCGCCCGAGGCCCCGCCCCCAGCAGGCTTGGCTGCGCTGGGCTGCGGGCGCCGCGGGCAGGTGCCGCCGGCTGCGGGCAGGTGGTGGCGCGGCGCGGGCTGGCGGTGGCTCCACGGTAGGTTGCGCAGTGGCTGTGGGGAGTGGGAGCTGGCTGGTCGCCTCCAGTCCCCGGCCCGCGAGGTAGCTGGGGGTGACGGCGGCTAGCGAGGGCCGCCAAGTTTCTGCCCGGCCGAGGCCCCGGGAGAAAAGTTGGCAAAGTTGGCCGGGGAAGAGGCGGGGACCTGGAGGATTTCCCCAGTCCCCAGACTCCGGGTCTGTGGGGAGGGAGGATCCCGGTTTGGGAGCCGGGGAATCCGTCTCCCGAGACTTGCGAGTGGATCCCGCGGGAAGATCCCGCACAGGGCAACCAATGGATCACGTGCCACCTGGTTGGCGACTTGGGAGTCGATCCCTGGAGGGGATCAGGCGCTGGAGGCCTGGGGTCCCACTGGACCTCCAGTCAGGGGTGACGGCGGAGGGTGATTCGGGATTGGGAGCGAGAGGATCAATCTCCTCCCATGCCGAGTTGAGCCTTGGGAATGGATTCAGAGAGAGATCCGGTGGCTGGGAGCTGAGGGATCTCTGGAGATCTGGGTTACTCAGCCTGGAGCTGCTAGGGTCTGGACATCCGTGTGGGTTGGAGGCCCCAAAGGTGGACAGTGTGGAGCAAGGGCGACGAGCGAGACGGAGACCCGGGCGAAGGGAGCCCGGAAGACAGCGGGGGTGGTTCGGGGGGCGTGAGAAGGGCGGCGCGGAGCCCCTCGGGCGCGGAGGCTCTGGACGCGTCCTCCTGGCCTGGCCTGCGCCCCCTTCCGCTCGTCTTCCCAGGGAAGAGGCGCCTTGATGGGATTAAGGCTCAGTCCCCCTGCTCCCAGGCAGGCCCTCGTGGTCCCCGCCCCGGTGGCGGCGCGGCCCGCCCGGGCTCTCGGGTGGGGCCCCCGGGATGGGAAGCCGCTCATTGACCCCCGGCCGAACCTGACCTTTTCACGCCCTCTCGGCACACACTCGCCTGGGAGTGGGGGCGCTGCGCAGTGAAACCCTGCTATTTGTCCAGTCCTGGAGCAGGCTTTGACCTCCGAGCCGCGCGATGCCTAGGTGGCCAGGGCTTCCTGCCTGCCGAGACTGAACTTTCTGTAGCCAGGAGCAGCCATTATATTTTGGAAGGGAAAGGACTGTACCTGTTGCACAAAGAAAAACACTTTCTTTGCAGCTTCTTTGTGACCTTGGGGAAAACACTTAACCTATTTCGAGTCCAGACAGGAATTCTCTGGGCCGCATGGGCTTGACCTAGGAGGGTCTGCATCCTCCCTCTTCTAGGAGGCTGGCAGGATGGATCGGAATGAAGGGTGTGAAACAGGTAGGGGCTCTAGAAGTATCAGTGCCTCTCTCAGTCTATGGTCCCTCCTTTCCCATGCCCCATCCCCTGTGCTTGCCCTACAATATCTAAAGATTCCAGGAACCCTACTTGCTGTCTTTTGAAACTGCAGGATTAGGGAGACGTTTAGCTTAGCCTTTCTTCCAAATGAGTTAATTGCCCCTCTGGTCCCCGCTTGCAGAGGGAAGCTCTGAAGTTTGGCTAATGAGTAACCAGGACATTTGGACAAGGCTTCTCCCTTGGCCTCGCTTTCCCTCTGCGAATCCATCAAGGCTCCTGGACAAACACGTGTTCACCCCAGACGCTGGCGCCTCCTTCCTTCCTGTAGCAGCCAGGGACAGTTCCTGAGGCATTTGTGCAGACACAAGCCCAGATCTTGGTGGTTCTGGTGGGGGAAGGGGGAACCTTTTTAAAGGATTTGCATGGTTTTGAAAGGGTGCAATTACCCAAGAGAAGTGCAGAGTTTCAGTGCAGTGTCTGGGCATATAATTCAGCTGGGCACATGAACAGGTTGGCTCCATCAGCCAGCGTGTATTGAGCACCTACCACGTCCGGAGTGCTGTAGAAATGGCGTGGTCTAGGGCAACTCGGGATCTGTCCTCTGGGAGTTACTTTCCAGCTAAGGAGCAGTCAGCTTGCCCGCTAGTCTAGTACTGATTCTTGATGTTGGGGTTACATTTCTCACCCTAGCTTCAGAGGCCGGAAGCTGCCCCTACCACCATGGAGGTTCTAGGGGCTATTTTTTTTTGAGATGGAGTCTCACTCTGTGGTCCAGGCTGGAGTGCAGTGGCACAATCTCGGCTCGCTGTGATCTCCGCTCACTGCAACCCTTCGCCTCCCAGGTTCAAGCGATTCCCCTGCCTCAGCCTCCCAAGTAGCTGGGACTACAGGCATGCGCTACCATGCCTGGCTAATTTTTTGTATTTTAGTAGAGATAGGGTTTCACCATGTTGGCCAGGATGGTCTCCATCTCCTGACCTTGTGATCCTCCCCTCCCAGAGTGCTGGGATTACAGGCGTGAGCCACTGCACCCAGCCAATTTTTGTATTTTTAGTAGAGATGGGGTTTCACCATGTTGGCCAGGCCGATCTCAAACTCTTTACCTCAGGTGATCCGCCTGCTTCGGCCTCCCAAAGTGCTGGGATTACAGGTGTGAGCCACCACACCCGGCCAGGGCTATTTTTTATTCAAGGCTGACCGTGGCAGGAGAATGAAGGAGCCAGTTGTCTGGCTCTGAGCATTTCTCCTCACCAGGCTACGTCTCTGACCAACTGAGAAAAAGAGCCTTACAGGGATATTTTATATGTGCATTCATTCATTCATTCATTCATTTATTTATCATTTATTCCTTCAACAAATATTTCAAGACAACTGTGTCAAAGATGAGGCTAACGGCCACACCCTTAAGGGGGTACTTTATGTCCTTAACTTTATGTGCCTTTGTGAACATAGGCATTTGTCTGAAAGGGGAGAACCATGATCATATAAAGAAGGGCTGATGCCTTTGGCTGTAAGGAGGGATGGGGGTCAGAGAGTTCAGTTTTCTGGTCAGCTAGTGGGAAGAGCTTGGTGTTACCGTCCGTGGAACTGGAACAGCTTGTGCAGAGGTCTGGCGGTAGGGGAGTGCCTAGGGTGTTGACTGGGGCAGGTCAGCCATGCTTAGTGGTTTGGACTTTATTCCTGGGGCGTGGGGTGCTGTGGATCCAAATGGAAGGTTCTCTGCAGGTGAGGGGTACAGTCAGATGTGTGTTTTGGGAAGCTTGCCCTGGCTGGTGTGGGGAGGCTGGGGGCCAGTAAGCAGGCTGCTAGAAAAATCCAGGTGAGAGACCATGGTGGATTGGACTTAGAGATGGGGCAGTGGTGTCAAAGGGTGCTCATTGACAACTTTGACATTGATTGGTGTAATATTTAGAGAGAGCCACTCGCTTTGAAGATCCCTTTCTCAAGGTGGGTGTAACAGTCTACCCGGGGGAAGGAAACCCCTCAGAGGCGGTGGTATCAGTACTTAATTTATGCCTGCCTGCCCAGGGGTGGACATAAAACATGCCAGTCCTCAAGGACTTCCTGTGGGGAGACGTGGGGCACATTATTCCCATCTCACGGAGGCAGGGCTCTGTGACATAGTGAGGTCTTTTCCAGGCAGCAGTGGTAAAGCAGGAATTTGAACTCGCTTCCAACATGCAACTAGTGGCTATTTGGAGTCAGGTTAAGCAGTGGAGAAGCAACGGGGTGGGTGGGTTTGAGTTGGGTGCAGTAAGGGTAAACCGAAGGGGCCTTCCTGGAGGAGACGGATAGAAGGGAGGGAGCCAGCCAGGGATACCTGGGGGCAAACCCTGGCCTTGCCCCCTCCTGGTTGTGGCCTTGGGCACGGTTGTGGTTTTGAGGCTCGACTTCCTTATCTGTAAAGAGGGCTCATGATAGGATGCCCCCATTCTCAAAGGGTTGTTACGTGAATTTGACGAAGCAGCGCATGGACGGTGCTAGGCCCCGTGTTTGTGCTCTGTAAGGGGCGGGCATGATTATTATCAGGATAGCCTGTCATCAGGATAAGTTCCAGGCGGGGGGTGCTTTGTTCAACCTGGTGTGTGCATGTGTGTGGAGGGGAGAGAGGGACTGAGCACAGGTGATACTTGAGCTGAGTCTTAAAGGATGAGTAGGAGGGAGGGCTGGGGGCATTCCAGGCAGAAGCAAAAGAACTGCACGCTAATTGATATACCGAGAATTCAGGGTGTGCCGAAGGAATAAAAGTTAGACCATGGGCAGCAAAAATTCTCTTTATACCCGGGACACTTCCTGAATATCTAAATCTGAAGGCTTTGGCAGGTTTAGGGCAGAGAGGAGGGCAGGAGCATCCCTATCCAGGAGTTCATAGTCCTTCCACTCACCCCTCCAGATGATAGAAGTGTGAACCTAGACAAGCCACATCCCCCTGGGACCCCAGGGTCTTCCTCTGTAAAACAGGAGGACTGGGGAGAATGTAGGTAAAGCACATAGGACATCAGAGCAGCCACTGTTATGCCAGAATCCGGGCTAAGCTCTTTTGTTCCTTTTTTATTCTTTACAACAAATCCAGTTGGTGCCTGTTTTTGAGACCCTTGACTTTACAGTTCAAGAAACTGAGGCTTCAAGAGGTTACTTCTTTGCTGTGAGGTCATGCAGCTGGAAAGTGGAAGAGCTGGGATTTGAACCCAAAGCTGTCTGCCGCACAGCTGTGCCCTTCCCACTTCCATGGCCCCAACACGAGGAGGGGTGCTTCTGCCTGATCTTACTACTCAAACTGCTGCCATTTAAAAAGAAGCTAAGGCCACTCTCAGTGGCTCCCATCTGTAATCCCAGCACTTTGGGAGGCTGAAATGGGAAGATTGCTTGAGCCCAGGAGTTTGGGACCAGCCTGGGCAAATAGCGAGACTCTGTCTCTAATAAAAACAATTTAAGGCCAGGTGTGGTGGCTCATGCCTGTAATCTTAGCACTTTGGGAGGCCGAGGTGGGTGAATCACCTGGGATCAGAAGTTCAAGACCAGCCTGGCCAACATGGTGAAAACCTGTCTCTACTAAAAATACAAAAATCAGCCAGGCATGGTGGCAGGTGCCTGTAATCCCAGCTATTCAGGAGGCTGAGGCAGGAGAATCACTTGAACCCAGGAGGTGGAGGTTGTAGTGAGCTGAGATCGTGCCATTGCACTCCAGTCTGGGTGACAAAGCAAGACTCCATCTCAAAAAAAAAAAAAAAAAAAAAGAAAAAGAAAATCCAAACCATTTAAAATTTGCCTGACTGGCTGGGCGCAGTGGCTCATGCCTGTAATTTCACCATTTTGGGAGGCGGAGGCAGGTGGATCACCCGAGGTCAGGAGTTTGAGACTAGCTTGGCCAACATGGTGAAACTCCATCTCTACTAGAAAAAAAAAAATACAAAAATTAGCCAGGCGTGGTGACAGTTGCCTGTAATCCCAGCTACATGGGAGGCTGAGGCAGGAGAATCACTTGAACCTGGAAGGCAAAGGTTGCAGTGAGCTTGATCGTGCCATTGCACTCCAACCTGGGCAACGGAGCGAGACTCTGTCTCAAAAAGTAAAAATAGGCTGGGCACAGTGGCTAACACCAGTAATCCCAGCACTTTGGGAGGCCAACGTGGGCGGATCACCTGGGTCAGGAGTTTGAGACCAGCCTGACCAACATGGAGAAACCCTGTCTCTACTAAAAATACAAAATTAGTTGGGCGTGGTGGCTTATTCCTGTAATCCTAGCTACTCAGGAGGCTGAGGCAGGAGAATCACTTGAACCCAGGAGGCAGAGGTTGCGGTGAGCCAAGATTGTGCCATTGCACTCCAGCCTGGGCAACAAGAGCAAAAACTCCATCTTAAAAAAAAAAAAAAAGTAAAAATAAGGCCGGATGTGGTTGCTCACACCTGTAATCCCAGCACTTTGGAAGGCTGAGGCAGGCAGATCACGAGGTCAGGAGATCGAGACCGTCCTGGCTAATGTAGTGAAACCCCGTCTCTACTGAAAATACAAAAAGTTAGTCTGGCATGGTGGCACGTGCCTGTAGGGAGGCTGAAGCAGGCACACGTCTGTAGGGATGCTGAGGCCACTGCACTCAGCCTGGTGACAGAGGGCGACTCTGTCTCAAAAAAAAAAAAAAGTAGTGGCTGGGCGTGATGGCTTACACCTGTAATCCCAGCACTTTGGGAGGCTGAGGTGGGCAGATCACCTGAAGTTGGGAGTTCAAGAGCAATCTGACCAACATGGAGAAACCCTGTCTCTACTAAAAATACAAAAAAATTAGCTGGGCGTGGTGGTGCATGCCTGTAATCACAGCTACTCGGGAGGCTGAGGCAGGAGAGTTGCTTGAACCTGGGAGGCGGAGATTGCAGTAAGCTGAGATTGCGCATCGTACTCCAGCCTGGGTGACAGAACGAGACTCTGTCTCAAAAAAAAAAAAAAAAAAAAGGAAGCTAACAAACAATTGAGGTGCACACACACACACACACACACACAGCATACATTTTCCTTCAATGCAATGAATATTTTATTGAGCATCTTATGTGGGCAAGGCACTCAACTTGTGAAAAATTCAAAAGATCACCTGCCCTTAGGAATCCTCTGGTCAACAGTACGAGAAGGAGAAAGGGGGCAAGGCAAGGTGAGATAAGCAAATCATGATGGAGTTGACTTCTGGGTAGAAGCTATCACAGCTGCATTCGTTAATTGCTCAGTTAAGTGACCTTTGAAATGTTCTGTAGCCTTGTCTCTATTAAGAAGATGAAATACATTTCCAAAGCGTGATCTTTGGATGTTTACGTGACTGAGTCAGAAATGATAAACACATCAAAATTATTTCGTATTATGAAAACAATGTATAATACACTGAACCTTTCCCAGATGGCAAAATAATAGTCTAGAAAATAAAAAGTGAGTCTCCTACCCTGGACTTCCAATCCTGCTTCTGAAAGAGCCAGCAGTCTCTTCTGAAAATCTAGAAACTTTGCACACACACGTGCTCTGTTGACTTCCTTCCACGTTCCTATGATACTCTGCAAATGATCAAGGTTATTCTTACCTTCAATTTGGAGCCAGATGGAAGGAGTTGAATCCTAGCTCTGCCACTTAGGGGCTGTGTGACCTTGGACAGGTGACTTAACTTCTCTGAGCCCATTTCTTTGTCAGAAAGGGGGGAGGCAGATGGTTATGTGCTCAGTATGTGTTGATGCTGTTGTTATCCTCATTATTACTAGTAGTGGTTATTGTGGAGTTAGTATTTTTAATGACTTTCCCCCTACGTTCAGCTCCTAGGAGGCAGAAACCCTGCTTACCTTCACTGCTTTTTGTGTTATTCCTAACTGGTACTGCCAGACACAGAGTTGGTGCTCAGGACATAGCTGTGAAATACACCAACGAATCCACATGTATAAACATATTCTTTTAACAACAATAATAAAGAATTTCACACGGGAATTAACAATAGACTTGGGGCCAGGTGTGGTGGCTCACACCTGTAATCCCAGTACTTTGGGAGGCCACAGCGGGTGGATCACCTTAAGTGGAGAGACTTAAGACCAGCCTGGCCAACATGGAGAAACTCCGTCTCTACTAAAAATACAAAATTTAGCTGGGCGTGGTGGTGCATGCCTGTAATCTCAGCTACTCGGGAGGCTGAGGCAGGAGAATCGCTTGAACCCGGGAGGTGGAGGTTGCAGTGAGCCGAGATGGCGCCGTTGCGCTCCATCCTGGGCAATAAGAGTAAAACTCTATCTCAAAAAAGTAGAACAATAAAAAAAAAAGATTTGGGGGCTTTCCCATTTCAGACTGTGTTGATTTACCTCATTCTTTTTGAAAGCTGAATAAGTCTGGGCGTGGTGGCACACTCCTGTAATCCCAGCACTTTGGGAGGCTGGGTGGATCACTTGAGGTAAGGAGTTTGAGACCAGCCTGGCCAACATGGTGAAACCCCCTTCTCTACTAAAATACAAAAATCAGCTGGGCATGGTAGCTGTAATTCCAGCTACTTGGGAGGCTGAGGCAGGAGAATCACTTGAACTCAGCGGGTGGAGGTTGCAGTGAGCTGAGATCACATCACTATACTCAGGCTGCTGGCCTGAGGGAAGGTGAGAGTTCTTATAAGTGGCACAATATTTTGTGTCCCTTCGGGGTCTTTTTGTTGCTGTTTTTGTTGGGATACAGGGTCTTGCTCCATCATCCAGGCTGGAGTGCAGTGGTGCGATCTCAATTCACTGCAGCTTCGACCTCCAGGGCTCAGGTGGTCCTCCCACCTCAGCCTCCCAAGTAGCTGGGATTACAGGCATGCGCCACCCTGCCTGGCTAATTTTTTGTATTTTTTGTAGAGATGGGATTTTGCCACGTTACCCAGGCTGGTTTCAGACTCCTCAAATGATCCTCCCCTCTCAGCCTCCCAAAGTTCTGGGATTACAGATGTGAGCCACCACACCCAGCCTGGCCCTTGGGTTGTAATACAAACTGCTGGGGACTGTATCTTGGAAGATATTTGCCCACGGACACATGAGTCTTTCTGGAAATACGTGGTCCCTGTATTAGTCAAGCTTTTCTGTGATCATACTGTGTAACAAACATCTACATCACAGTGGTCTTTAACAGCAAACGTTTGTTTCGTGTTCATGAGTCAGCAGGTAGCTTGGCTGAGCTTAGCTAGGCTTTGCCAGCAAGGTTGGACCCCAGGCTTTGGATTGGGTTTAGGTCTGCCTCATGAATCTTCGGGAAGCTCAAAGATATGACTGCATAAGGAGGTGCTTTATACCTGTGATGTGAGGTGGGAAATGAGAGATGATTGTCTTGATGATGATTTTTGTGCTGGAGCTGGTTTATAATTCTCTGAGCCGTGATACCTGTAGCCAGTAGAGTGAGAGAACGCAGCGACGCCACAGTGAGACTGTGGGAAGGATAGGCCTGGGTTTGAATCCCAGCTCTCCCCGTTATGAGCCACGTGACCTTTGATCAGCCTCATCACATCCCTCAGCCCCAGTTTGCCTGTCTATAAAAGGAACACAGCGTGCTTGCTTGTACCCATTAATGAGTACTGTGAAATGCTTGGCATGAGGTAGGTGATAACCAAATGGTGGCTGTGAGGATTGGCATGGAGCTGAGGGGTCCTGCTAGGGGCAGAATGAGGAATTCTGCAACCCATTCCCTTGGGAATACTGCAGGGAACCTGGAGCCAGACTGCTTGGATTCCAATTCCAGCTCCATCACTTACCAGCTGTGTGGCCTTGCACAAGGCAGTTAACTTCTCTGGGCCTCAGTTTCCTCCTCTGTAAACTGGGAGTAATGATAGAGCCTGCCTCATGAGGTTGACAGGCTTTAAAGATAGAGCCTGCCTCATGACGTTGACGAGCAATAATGTGTTAACACATGGTACCTGCTAATGAATTTACATGAGCCTTAGCTGATATTGTTATGATTACTGGTATTATTATTAGTCTGTGGAGGCCCAGAGAGGTTGTCTCCCTTCCTGGGAGCCACCAGGGCTTTGGGAAAGGGAGTGATGAGAAGGAGATGCTTTTTGGGCCCTGCTTCTGAGCTGGTGTGCTTTCCCTCTTCTGCTGTGGCTGACAGGGGTCACCCCAGAGCAGGCCTTTGAGGATGGACAAAGTGCCTTTACCAACCACATAGCCCCCCTGAGTCCTGAAGCAGCTCTGATCCAGCCAGGGAAGAGTCATGGGGAGCTCTGATCTGAGAAATACTCACATGGCACCACTATGAAAGCACTCAGCAAGCTTCCTGGTGCCCAGGTTTATGAGTATCCAAGGAGGCCACCCGAACTGGGTGCAGGGTTAGAGGTCAATCCCTCTCTCCTTCAGTTGTTCATGCCATAAAAATGTATCATGTGGCTGGGTGTGGTGGCTCATGCCTGTAATCCCAGCACTTTGGGAGGCCAAGGTGGGCAGATCACGAGGTCAGGAGTTCGAGACCAGCCTGGCCATTATTGTGAAACTCTGTCTTTACTAAAAATGCAAAAATTAGCTGGGCGTGGTGGTAGGTGCCTGTACTCCCAGCTACTCGGGAGGCTGAGGCAGGAGAATCACTTGAAACCTGAAGGTGGAGGTTGCAGTGAGCCAAGATCGCGCCACTGCACTCCAGCCTGGGCAACAAGAGTGAAACTCTGTCTCAAAAAACAAAAAAATGTATCATGTATATCAATGGGCTCATGCCAAGTCTGGGGAGAATGAGAATCTGCTGGGTGTCAGGGGTAGGTTTCCAAAGTAAGCTGGGTGGGGAGGTAGCATCTGGGGTGGCTCAGGCTTGGGCTTCCTGTGTGACCCTGGGCAGCTGGCTCCATGCCTCTTAGCGTTTCCTGTCTGTGCATTGATCAGATGGGCACTGTGTCATTTGTGGTGAGAGATGACGGCCCTTGACCTGTGTGGTGGCTTCTGCCTGGCCTCTTTGCCTTTAGAAGTTTGTAGAAGATAACCGAGGCTGCCTCTCATCTTTATGCAGACCCTGTTTTTGAGAATAATAATGTTATCTGTCATAAAACAAAAATAGGTCTGGGCATGGTGTCACACACTTGTAATCCCAGCACTTTGGGAGGCCAAGGCAGGTGGATCACTTGAGGTCAGGAGTTCGAGACCAGTCTGGCCAACATGGCAAAACCCTCTTTCTACTAAAAATACAAAAATTAACCGGGCATGATGGCACATGCCTGTAGTTCCAGCTACTTGGGAGGCTGAGGCAGGAGAATCACTTGAACCTGGGAGGCGGAGGTTGCAGTAAGCCGAGATCGTGCCATTGCACTCCAGCCTGGGAGACAGAGGGAGACTCTGTCTCAAAAAAAACCCAAAAATAACATGTAGTGAGTATTCACTCTGTCCTAGGCTCTGTACTCATCATTTTCCTGTGTACTTTGTTTTTAATTTATTATTTTTGAGACAGGGTATTGTTCTGTCACCCAGGCTGGAGTGCAGTGGCGTGATCACAGCTCATTGCAACCTCCATTTCCCAGGCTCAAGTAATTTTCTCTCCTCAGCCTCCTGAGTAGCTGGGACCACAGGAATGCACCACCATGTCCAGTTAATTAGATTTTTCTTTTTGGTAGGGATAGATCTCCCTATGTTGCCCAGGCTAGTCTTGAACTCCTAGCCTCAAGCGATTCTTCCGCCTCAGTCTCCCAAAGTGCTGGGATTACAGGTGTGAGCCACCCTGCCCTATCCCTATACATTGTTGTATTTGATTCTTGTGTCTCCATTTTACAGGTGAGGAAACTGAGGCTTGGAGAAGGAGTCGCTCGTCCAGGGCCATACTACTGGGAGCGGGGAATGTGGATTCATGCATCTGACAGCAGCCCCCGTGCTCTGAATCTCTCCTGCTGGTGCCCTTCTGGTGGTGAAGCAGGATGGGTGGAGCCGAAAGATCCTAGTGTTAGATCCTGTTCCCACGTGTTGATGCTGTGTAGCTTTGCATGAGTGACTTCACCTCCCTGAGCCTCAGTTCATCTGCAGAAAGATGCCAAAATTTCTTCCACGACGTCATTGTAGGATTAGATACAGCAAGTGTTGATAAAGCCTCCTGCACATAGTAGGCTCTTGAAAAATGGAAGACCTCGGCCATACAAGGTGGTTCATGCCTGTAATTCCAGCACTTTGGGAGGCTGAGGCAGGCAGATCACCTGAGGTCAGGAGTTCGAGACCAGCCTGGCCAATGTGGTGAAACTCTGTCTCTACTAAAAATACGAAAATTAGCCAGGCGTGGTGATGCACATTTGTAACCCCCGCTACTCATGAGGCGGAGACAGGAGAATCACTTGAACCTGGGAGGCCAAGGTTGTAGTGGGCTGAGATCGCACCTTTGCACTCCAGCCTGGGTGACAAGAGTGAAACTCCGTCTCAAAAAAAAAAAAAAAAAAAAAAGGGAGACTTCCCCCATAAAAAGAAGAGCTTAAGGTTTTAAAAAAACGTGTGTAAGTTGTCCAAAAGAATTGTTTTATAAATCATAACGTAAACTCTCCTTGTTTATTGTGGTAGCAGAAGTAGCAACAATGGCAGTAATAAAAAGTAAAAACTAAACATTGGCTCACTGCTTCTCCTAGGCCAGTTTCTCTGACATAAATTTCGTGTGTTATTTTATAGGATCCTCATAACAACCTATGAAGAAAGATGCTAGTGTTATTCCCATTTTACAGATGAGGAAACTGAGACTCCCAAGGGGTGAGATGCCATGCTTTTCCAGCCAGTGGCAGGCAGGGAGGACAGAGCTTTGTTATGAAGACATGAGAGTCTCATTCCGGTGCAATACCTCTGCCTGTTGGAGAAACAGCTGTATTTTCACAGGCCCCAGGTCAGGGCCAAGGTTCCCAGCTGACTTTGTGTTGATATTTCTTTTCTGTTTCGCTTGCTTAGTGAGGAAAGCTTTTTTTGGGAGTCCTGTTTACCCATGGCGTAGTGAGCACTGTCGAGGGAAGGAAACTTTGGAGTGCAGGGCCTCCGTGCAGGAGGGGAGCCCAGCGGGTGCATTGGGTGCCCTGAGGTCACGGTGCACTCACACCGCCGGGCCTGTCTGGACTTGAAGCCTGGGTCTTGGCAGGCTCTGCCCGTTCAGCCTTGCCAAGTGCCCTGGGCAGGGCTGGGGAGTGTCTCGGTTAGGGAACTCCCAGCGCCCTTTGGCCTGAGAAGCTGCCCGAGTTTGTCTTTCCCTTTCATTTTGGGGACCAGCACTGGGAAAGCTCTCGTGTGTGTTTCTAGAATGATTACTTACCTGCGTACCTCGGACTATGCTTAGGTGAAGCGGTTCTAGGCCGTGAGAGAGAAGGTAGAATGTATTAAAATGAGCCCTAGGCTGGGCATGGTGGCTCATGCCTGGAATCTTAGTGCTTTGGGAGGCCGAGGTGGGAGGATTGCTTGAGTCCAGGCATTTGAGACCAGCCTGAGCAACAGAGCGAGACCCTGTTAAATTCTTCTAATTTTAAAAAAATTTAAAAAATTCACCAGGCATGGTGTTGCACACCTGTAGTCTCAACTGCCCCGGAGGCTGAGGCATGAGGATAGCTTGATCCAGGGAGGTTGAGGTTGCAGTGTGCTGTGATTGTGCCACTGCACTCCAGCCTGGGTGACAGAGCAAGAGCCTGTTGCAAATGAATGAATGAATGAATAAATGAATGAATGGGTTCTAGGCCTGAAGTCAGACCTCCTGAGTTTTAGTCTAGCTTCTCTGCTGTGTGTTCTGGGGAATATCCCTTCTCCTCTCTGGGCCTTTTTTTTTTTACAGGAGGATAAGGAACTGCATAGGTAGATTCTAGAGCCTCTTGTTTCTGTCATATATTTTGGGAAGAGTTAAAACCAGCCTTTTGAAAGACAGGGCCTAGGAAAACCACAATTCGCTGACAGAGCCTACTGCGTGCCAAGTCCCTTGTTAGGGAGGTACTCTGTGAGGTGCCTTCTTGTCAAATCCCCAGAATGATTAACGCAGTTGGTATTACTAACCCCCTTTACATCTGAGGCAACGGAGGCTCAGGGAGGTAAAGCCCTCCTCCGCGTTGTGAGCTTGGGGTAAGAGGCGGCAGAGCCTGAGTTTGAACTCGGGTCTTCCTCCTGCAAAGCTCTGACTCCATCAGAAATACCTTCTCTCCCCTCAGAAGTTCAGTGCCATGTGTCCTTTCTTCTCTTGGGATAGTTGATCATTTTCATCTTTGTTATTTGTGGAGCACCTGCTGTTTACCAGGGCCTGCGCTGGGCCCTGGGCCTCAGAGCTGCCTGGGGCCTGGCCTCTGCCCTCAAAAAGGACAGAGAAGAGGAGGCAGAGAAAAGCAGGCCTAGACTCCCAGCCTCAGCCCGTTATCCCCCAGCCTTGAAGCAAAACTGTTTCCCTTGATGCACTTAAGACTTGGATGAGACAGGATGATTTGGCAGTCAGCAGACCACCTTCTTGGAGAGGCAAGATGTGCCTGGTTACTGTCAGATTTAACTCGAGAAAGGCAGTGGTAATGCTTCCAAGTCCTGCCTTCAAGCAGATGTCTTAATCACAGCCCCTCTGCCTCCCTGTCGTTTAATTCATTAAAAGGTAGGGAAGCGGGACAGTGGGGCAGGGGAGAAGGAAGCAAAAAGCATGGAGGAGTTTTTGGAATGCCCAGAATGCTGGCTGACCCAGCAGAGCAGGTGCGGGCCGTCTTCCCTGGCCTTGGTTGGAGTCTGTTGGGCATGCATGGAGGCTCTCTGGGTGCCATGCAGTTCCGGTTCCTGAGGCCCGAGTCACCCCTGGGGAGCCAGCTCTCCTGTGACTGCAGCTGCAGCCGATGGTAGAAGACGGTGCCTGGGTTCGGAGCCAGGCAGTCCTGGGTCACATCCTGGCTCTGTTTTCTCTCCTGCCATGGGATTAGTTTCCCATGTCCGCCCCAGCATCCACACCCATGGAATGGGGGTGCTGATACCTGTCTTTCAGCCTCTCTGGGAGCTCTTGGCAGGGTCACACTGTGAATGCTGGGACAAATGGAGTGTCCATGCGATTCTATTGGGGTGGGTGGTGATGTTAAGTAAAAGCCCCACTGTCTTCATGAGGCTCTCTAGAGAACTGAGACATTCCCAGATTGCGTTGTTGATTACGTCATCTTATCTTTTGGGGGACGCTTCTGCTAACCTGGCCTTCCCTCCACACCATGCGTGTGTTGGCATGAGATGACTTTCTTTTCATTTTCCAAATTGATAACTTTTATGCTCTTTTTATCCTCATTATGCAGCGATACACTTTTATTGTTTGGTTTTGTTAAGTCAGGGTCTCGCTCCGTCACCCAGGCAGGAGTGCAGTGGTGCGATCATGGCTCACTGCAGCCTCCACCTCTCAGGCTCAGGCACTTCTCCCACCTCAGCCTCCCGAGTAGCTGGGACTACAGGTGTGTGCCACCGTGCCGGCTAATTTTTAAATTTTTTTGCAGAGACGGAATCTCGCTTTGTTGCCCAGGTTGGTCTTGAACTCCTGGACTCAAGCGATCTGCCCACCTCAGCCTCCCAAAGTGCTGGCACTACAGGTGTGAGCCACCGTGCCCGGCCTCGTTTTTGTTGACAAACATTTCAAAATGTAGTTGTCTCTTAGTATACTTAGGGGATTGGTTCCAGGACCTCCTTTGGATACCCAAATCTGAGCATGCTCAAGTCCTTTATATAAAATGGTGTAGTATTTGCATATAACCTACGCACATCTTCCCGAATACGTTAAATCATCTCTGCATTACTTATGATACCTAATCCAATGTAAGTGCTAGGTAAAGAGATGTTGTACTATATTGTTTAGGGAATAATGACCAAAAAAATCCTGCATGTTCATTACAAACACAGCCATCCATTTTTTAAAAACAGTATTTTTCATCCAAGCTTGGTTGACTCCATGGATGTGAAACCCACAGATACTGAGGGCTGACTGTAAGATAAACAAAAAGATAAAACTCATAATCCCACATTCTAAAGATAACTGGTGCTAATATTCTGGGCTATGATTTCAGACTTGTTCATTACACCCTGCATACATACATACTGATTGAGATTTCAGCTCTGTGTCTTGGGGCACATGTAGAATTCGGGCTTTATACTGAGGTGGCTTATACTCAAACCTTGGCTCTCTAACCGCTTGGCTGTGTGACCTTAGACGGGTTACTACCCAATTCGAACTTCAGTTTCTGTTTTGTAAAACCGAGTTGCTATGCGGATTAAATGAGTTAAAGTCTGTGTGCTGTTTAGAGAGGGGCCCCTTCTATGGATGCTATAATTGATAACTAGTGAATTTAGACCACAGGCTTCAGAGAAGACCCCCGCCCCCAGGCATGGCGGAGAGGTGCTTTCTTTAGCTCCCGAAGTGGGAGCTGCTCAGAACAGGGCTTGGGCCGGGGAGTTTGACTCACACAAAGCACTCTGGGCAAACTCTCAAGCCAGTCCTGATCTTTATCACTCCAGGATGCTTCCTGTCCCTGCGAGGCCTGGGCATTGTCCAAATTAAAGCCACCAGACGGTCCCAGCAGGCTGGGAGGTGGCCCCTGTAAAATGAGCTCACCAAGAACCCTTCCACCACCCCCGCTGACTGAACAGTGGCTTCTGGAGGACAGGCTCCAGGGGAGAAGGTTAAGGTCAGCCGGCTACCTCCAAGAAGCTCTGAAAGCTGTTATGTCACCTGGACACTGTGGGATCCCAGGAGGCCAGAGAGAGGAAAGGGCTGGGGGAGCCATAGGGCAAGGCAGGTCATAGAGCCTGGTTTTCAGAGGGGAGTTTGGGGTTGGAGACATCTGTAGGGAAGTGAAGCTGCCCTGTACTAGCTCTGTGACCTTGAACCAATACATGGCACAACCTGGTCCATCCTTGGTTTCCTTCTCTGTAAAATGAGGCTAATGGTAGGGCTTACCTAATACGGTAGATGTGCCTTTATCATGTAAAGGCTTGCAGCACAGCCAGGCACATACCTCTTCCTCCTCCTCCTCCTCATCGTCATCTGGTACAGCGATCCAATCTTTTGGCTTCCCTGGGCTATACTGGAGTAAGACAAGTTGTCTCAGGCCACACATAAAATACACTAACACTAACAGTAGTTGATGAGCTAAAAAAAAATCTCATAATGTTTTAAGAAAGTTTATGAATTTGTGTTGGGCTCGATTTAAAGCTGTCCTGTAGTCTTCAGGTCACGGTTTGGACAGGCTTGATCTGGTACGTTTATACATCACCGACAATACGGACTGAGCCAGACCCTGTGCTAACCACTTGCTATGCACTATCTCACTGAATCATCTAAATCAACTGTGGCCGCTGTTATTTCTTTATTTGTTTATTTATTTAGAGATGGAGTTTTGCTCTTGTTGCCCAGGCTGGAGTGCAATGGTGCAATCTTGGCTCACTGCAACCTCCGCCTCCTGGGTTCCAGCGATTCTCCTGCTTCAGCTTCCTGAGTAGCTGGGCTTACAGGCACGCACCACCGCGTCTGGCTAATTTTGTATTTTTAGTAGATACAGGGTCTCACCATGTTGGTCAGGCTGGTCTCGAACTCCTGACCTCAGGTGATCTGCCCGCTTTGGTGGCCTCCGAGCCAGCCGCTTTATTAACACTAGTATCAGTGCGCCTGTAATCCCAGCACTTTGGGAGGCCAAGACAGGCGTTCACCTGAGGTCAGGAGTTCGAAACCACCCTGGCCAACATGGTGAAACCCCCGTCTCTACTAGAAATACAAAAAAAGTAGCTGGGCTTGGTGGCAGGTGTCTGTAATCCCAGCTACTCTGGAGGCTGAGGCAGGAGAATTGCTGGAACCCAGGAGGCGGAGGTTGCAGTGAGCCAAGATTGAGCCACTACATTCCAGCCTGGGCGACAGAGCAAGAATCTGTCTCAAAAACCAAAAACAAAAAACTGCTCTCTAGCTGTCTGACTCCCCATGGGAAGTGATCAGTGAAGGACAGCTATAGTGGGTTATTCCTATTTTTGCTGGTGCTACCCAGAGCTGTCTGTGTGAGACGTAGCTCCCCTTCCAACTAAATATCCACAAATTGGGGTGTCTACCTGTTTAGTAGAAGTGAGTCTTCTACTGGAGCTGTTCATGAGAAAAGTTCCCTTTTTCTCTTGTTCATGACACCTCAGTGCCATGCCAGGTTGCCCTTAGTTTGTGGTCCCTTGAGCCCTGTTTATCTGTTTTAGTTTCCCTGAAGGATGGCTGCTGAATCTTGGGGTGATCCCATGGGGTCCCCCAGTGTGAATGTTGTACCCACAACATGGGACATTCCTAGTGTCTCTTTCAGATTTGGGGGTGATACATCTGGCGGTTGTGGGATGTGGTACTGAATCTGTACCCAGAAGTTGGTATTTTTTGAGGGGTCGTGGATGATGAAGGAAAGAGTTTGGCTTGTAGGCAGAGGGTTGGAAGGGTACTCGGGCTTCCCCTGTGTTGCTGACCTGGGCTGTGGCCTGAGTGGCTCCTCAGACAGGCTGGAATTCTTAATGTGCCACTGTTTCCAGAGAGGTTTCCTTAGCAGTGCATCTAAAGGGAGCACAAATTGGGGCTGATTTCATGTTCCGGGGTGTGTCTAGTGGGAGGGGCTCAGGGAGGTGACTTGGTTTCCCTTCTACCTGGTCAGGGCTTTGAAGTTCTAGATCATACTAGAGAAAGATGGGAACCTTTGAATATAACTCTTCGTGTGGTGTTTATTCCTAAACAATCAGGATCATTGCAGAACATGGAGGAAAAACAGGTAGGTAGGTAGGCAGGCAGCAGACAAACATTATGCAAAATGTTATCCCCCAGATATGACAGTGGTTAATAACAACTACAGTCGTGGTCATAGACATAGTTAATGATTATTGAACACTTGCTACATGTTTTACCTTCTTTCAGTGCTCAGAAACAGTGCTCATGAGAGATCTGCATTCAGCACCCTGTGCTCGTAAGCATATTATCTGAACAACCCATTCATTCTTCTGTCTGCCATCTATCTGCATTCCATCCATTCTTCCATCCATCTCTCCATTTTGCATTCATCATCTACCTGACCATTCATCCACTCCTCCATCTGTCCATCCGTCCATCCATCCATCAATATATACATCCATGTATTTATCCATCCATCCATGTGTGTATCCGTGCATCCATGTGTGTATTCACGTAACATTTCATCATCTTTCCTTCCATCCACTTATCTATCCTTCCTTCCTTCCATCCATCTGTCCACCTACCTTCCTTCTATTTACTCTTTCTCTCTTTTCCCTCTAATTTTTTCTCTTTCTTCCCTCCCTCCCTTCCTTCCTTCCATCCATCCATCTCATCTAGCAATATTTGTTAAGCACCTACTCTGTGCCAGGCACTGTTCTGGGCGCCAAGGATGCAGCAGGGTTCAGTGCCTTCATAGACCTGACATTCTAGTGGGGAGAAGCAGGTACAAAAGTCGGTTCATAAACCAGAACTTTAGATAATGATTAAGAGAGATGGTGAAAATAAAAGAAGGTAATGTGGAAGACAGTGTCTGCTTTTGATGCGGTGGCTAGGGAAGGGCTCTGGGAGGAAGTGACCTATGTGCTGAGACCTGAAGGAGACAAAGGGGTCATCTGAAGAGCCCAGGGGAAAGTGTTGTAGGTAGCAGGAATGGCGTGTGCAAAGGCCCTGAGGCCGGAGCAAGCTGGGCACCGTGCCGGAAGACCTGAAGGCACAGGGAGCAAGGGGGAGAGGTTCAGGAAGCTGGGCCAGTGGAGGGCAATGTGGGGTTTATTTTAACTGAGGTTGCCTTTCGTGGCAGGACTTAGTTTGGCCTTTTGAAAAGTCCTGGCTGCTGAAAAGGGAATAGACTGTGCTCTGGGTCAGGAGTGGAGGCCTGAAGGGCAGTGAGGAGGCTGCATCTGTGCAGGTGGGGAGGGTGGTGGTACGCAGGAAAGGACAGCCCTCCCCATGACCCTCCTATTCCCTGTTCTCAGTACAGACCCCAAACTGTATATGATTTTTTTTTTTTTTTGAGACAGAGACTCACTCTGTCGCCCAGGCTGGAGTGCGGTGGCGTGATCTCGGCTTACGGCAACCTCCACCTCCCAGTTCAAGCAATTCTCCTGCCTCAGCCTCCCGAGTAGCTGGGACTACAGGCATGTGCCACCATGCCCGGCCAATTTTTTTTTGTATTTTTAGTAGAGATGGGGTTTCACCATGTTGGCCAGGCTGGTTTCTAACTTCTGAGCTCAAGTGACCCGCCCGCCTCGGCCTCCCAAAGTGCTAGGATTACAGGTGGGAGCCATCACGCCTGCCCATTGCATATGATTATATATTTGTTTCTCTAATACTGTCTGTCTCCTCTATGGAACTATGAACGTCCAGGAGGACAGGGACTTTGCTTCCTGCCATGTCCCAAGTATGGTTCCTGGCACATAGTAGGGACACTTAATAAATATTTGTCAAATGAACAACCAATAAGTTCCCTCCCACAATCTAGGTGAAAATAATAATGATGCTGAATAAAAGGGATGACTATATATTGATAATAACAGGTCTGGGCGCGGTGGCTTAGGCCTGTAATCTCAGCATTTTTGGAAGGCTGAGGTGGGCCGTTCACCTGCGGTTGGGAGTTTGAGACCAGCCTGACCAACATGGAGAAACCCTGTCTCTACTAAAAATACAAAATTAGGTGGGCGTGGTGGCAAATGCCTGTAATCCCAGCTGCTCGGGAGGCTGAGGCAGGAGAGTCGCTTGAACCTGGGAGGTGGAGGTTGCAGTGAGCTGAGATTGTGCTATTGCACTACAGCCTGGGCAACAAGAGTGAAACTCCGTCTCAAAATAATGATGATGATAATAATAACAGTAATAAAAGTAGCAAGCCTGTGCTGCGTGTGCTGTGTAGACCTGGGCCTGGCCCTGTCCGCCCTCTACCCAGCTGCACCTCCTTCGGTGGTTTGCATGATGGGACTTTCACCAGCTCTGGGAGGCCCTGTCACCTGGCAGGCCATCAGCCTCAAATGACTGGCTGATTTGCAGGCCGTGGTCCCTTTCAGGAAAGGATTTATCAGCCGGACTTGGCTCTGGGTGGGGCAGGTTTGGGTGAGGCCTCTCAGCTGCGGGAGGTGTAAGCTGAGAACTGAAGTTCAGGTTTCCAGCCTGACTTATCCCGGTGTGGTGACCTTGGGCAGGTCCCACCTTCTCCATGAGCCTTCGTGTATGAAGTGATGATGGCGACAGGTAGCAATGCTACCGTTTGTTAACCCCCTAGGATGTGCCAGGTACTGTGTTAGGTCCTTTAGTTCTCATGGTGACACACTATGAGGCAGGAACTATTCTTATTCCCATTTTCCAGATGAGGAAACTGAGGTTGAGAGAGCTTAAGTCATTAGCCCATAGTCAGTTGGCTAGAGGTGGTGGAGCTGGGATTTGAACCCATGTAAAGCTAATGCGTGAACTCAGTGTTTAAACTCCAAACTCCAGTCATTGTTATATCACTGGGATTTTCTTTATCTGTGTATATACCACCTGGGCTGTTTTTCAGTTAACATTTTTCTTGAACTTGCCTCTTTTCCAGTACAGTCATATTGAGATAGAATTCACTTATCATCCGGTTCACTTTTTTTTTTTTTTGAGACAGAATCTCTCTCTGTTGCCCAGGCTGGAGAGCAATGGTGAGATCTTGGCTTACTGCAGCCTCTACTTCCCAGGTTCAAGCAATTCTCCTGTCTCAGCCTCCCAAGTAGCTGGGACTACAGGTGCACTCCGCCTCGCTCAGCTAATTTTTATATTTTTAGTAGAGACAGAGTTTCACCATACTGGTCAGGGTGGTCTCGAACTCCTGACTTCAGGTGATCCACCCATCTCGGCCTCCCATAGTACTGGGATTACGGGCGTGAGCCACCACGCCCAGCCCAGTTCCCCGCTTTAAAGTACACAGTTCAGTGGTTTTTAGCATATTCATAAATATGTGCAACTCTCACCATGACTGATTTTGGAACATTTTCATTACCCCCAAAAGGAAACCCCATACCCACTAGTGGTGCCCTTCACCAATTTCCTCCCCAGCCTTGGATAGCCACTAATCTACTTTCTCTATGGATTTGCCCATTCTGGGCATTTCATATAAATGGGATCATACAATATGTGACATTTTGGGACTGACACATTTATCTTAGCAGAATTTTTTTTTTTTTTTTTGAGATGGAGTCTCACTCTCGCTCAGGCTGGAGTGTAGTGGCGCAGTCTTGGCTCACTGCAACCGCCGCCTTCTGGGTTCAAGTGATTCTCCTGCCACAGCCTCCCGAGTAGCTGGGACTACAGGTGCACGCCACCACACCCAACTAATTTTTGTATTTTTAGTAGAGACAGGGTTTCACCTTTTGGCCAGGATGATCTCGATCTCCTAACCTTGTGATCCGCCTGCCTTGGCCTCCCAAAGTGCTGGGATTACAGGCGTGAGCCACTGCGCCCGGCCACTTCATTCCTTTTTAAATTTGTTTTGAGACAGGGTCCCACTGTGTCACCCAGACTGGAGTGCAGTGGTACAATCACAGCTCACTGCGCCTTCGACCTAGGGCTCAAGCAGTCCTCCTGCTTCAGCCTCCCAGGTAGCTGGGGTACAGGTATATACCACCATGCCTGGCTAATTTTTTTTATTTTTAGTAGAGGTGGAGTCTTGCTATGCTGCTCAGGCTTGTCTTGAACTTCTGAGTTCAAGTGCTGGGGTTACAGCTGTGAGCCACGCTGCTCCTGGCTGTGACCAGCGCTTACCTCTCTCACATACGTGCTGCGCCCATGCACATATTGAAATATGTGAAATTGCCATTTTATAGGTCAAGAATGGCAGATACCAAAATTTCATAGGGTACAACCTCAGGATGACCCCATCAGGTAGGCAGTATTGATACAAATCAATACTGATTTCTTTTTCCAGATGAGAAAACTGAGGCTCAGAGAGAAAATTGACTCGACCAAGGAAACACAGCCAGGATGGCGCAGAGCTGGGATCCAAATTCCCCATCGATTTCAGTCTGTTCCTCCGGCCCCCCTTTGCACTTGGCGATGCTGCTGCTGACTCACCAGCAGGGGATGAGAGCTTTGGTTAATGTGTTCAGGAGCAGCGATGGGTTTCCCTGCACCATCCACACTCCCCGCCACTGTTCAGCATGGGCTTCCTGTGTGGCTACTGTACGCCTTGTGGGAAGGGGTGGGCATTGGGGTGGGAATGGGGACTGAGCAGGTTTGTGGCTTTCTGGTCTGTAGGGCCTCAGACAGCATGGTCCTCCCCCTCCCCACCCTGAGCCAGCGACTGCAGGCCCTTGACCCTGCTGCAGCTGGGAACACTGAGCCGGGCACATCACCCTGGGAAGGACTGCTCCACATTCGGCAGTTCCCTGTTTATGGAGCAAGGCAGCAGCACCCCCAGGGGTGGGCACTGGATCCCAGCTCTGCTGTCTGGATTTTTGTGCCTTGTTTTTTTCTTTGGAAGCTTTCTTTTTCAGAGGAGGGAACAAAAGGCTTAGAGAGGATGAGTATTTTGCTCAAGGTCATTCAGCCAGCCAGGAGCTGAGCAGGGACAAGATGCTAGGATTTTGCTTCCCAATTCCTGTTTCTTTCCACCTGGCATCCCTCTCTGCCTCCCCCACCCTTCCTGGCCCCCCCTGTTGTTGTGTGTGGGGGTCTGTCCATACTGCCCCCCACCCACCTTCCAGTGGGTATGAACTGCTCGGGGGTGCTGAGTCCCAGGAACTGCCTGGGTGAGGCTTGGACACCCACTGGCCACCTGCCAGACTTGGACACTCCCACCTGTGACGCAGAGAGCCCACTGGGCTGGTCGCGACATGAAGATGCTCTCAGCACCCAGCACCCCGGTGGGTGGAGGAACAGGTTTGGGCCCTTTCCCCACCTGCTCCCCACGTACTACGGCCCACCCCTAGCTCAGCCCATGGGGGACCTGCCTCTGGCTGGGCCTGGGACTGCAGGGCCCTCGTGCAAGAGACACACTGCCAGGCTGCAGTGCCTGGGCTGGGGACTCTGGCTTCTCAGGGACCTGCCAGTAAGGAGTTGGACCTTTTTTTTTTTTCAGATGGAGTCTTGCTCTGTCGCCCAGGCTGGAGTGCAGTGGTGTGGCCTTGCCTCACTGCAACCTCCGCTTCTGGGTTCAAGTGATTCTCCTGCCTCAGCTTCACGAGTAGCTGGGAGGAGTCGGACCATGTTACTGGGTCAGGGGAAGATAGAGCAAAGCAAGTAGGCTCCTGTGTCCTGTAAGCCTAGGTTTGAGTCCTCTGCTTCACCACTTGCTGCCTGTGAGATTCTGGGAAATCCCTGGCCTCAGTTTCTCTGTCTGTACAATGGGAATGATATTAATAGTAGAACCACCTCATAGAGCTGTCGTGAGGACTGGCTGAGAGGCTGCCTGTGAAGTTCTGAGCCCAGTGCGGGGCGTGTTGTCGGCAGCTGTTACTGTGATGACTGTCAATGTGCTAATCATACTAACGTTTCCATAATCAGCATCAGACACATTCATGTGTGTTTACTGGTGACCTTGCAACATTGGAATTGCATTTCTTTGAAAAAAGGGAAACTGACAGTGTAATGGAAGCAGGAGATGGGTAATGTGACGCTTTAAAGGCTCTTCGTGTCCAGGACTTTTGGATAAAATGTTTGGTCCATACCTGGGACCGTGAGCTGTTGTCTGCCCCTCCAGAGCCTTGCTAAACAGGGCTGGAGGCCTGAGTGAAGCTCAGGGGGGATGGTAGGAGGCTTCTTACCAACCCCCCACCCCCCCCCACCCCCCCGGCTTCCTCCTGGGAGCAGCTTCCAGGTCTGGCCTCATAGATCCTGTGAATCTGAAGCAGAAAGGCCTGAATGTGTCTGAGACCCTCTAACTCTGATCACCTGGGGAATCAACCTCCCCTGGCCCACCCTGGGGCTCTGGAGGGCCCCCAGGGGTCTGCTGTGCCGACATGCCAGGATGTTGGACTGGCTTCTCGCCCTTAGATTCCCAGGGTGGGGGGCGGAGGGGCGGGGCCTCCTGAAGCCCAGAGTAGGGAGGGCCTTGGCCTGCGTCACCCTGCAAGTGGAGACAGAGGATTCTTGGCTCTGGGCTCTGGGCTCTGGGCAGGGACATTTTATTTATTGCTGAGTTGGCCTCTGTCCTCACAGAGTTTCATTTCTCAGCTTCCCCACATTCGTCACCGTAGTGCTTATTCCATAGTCGTAAGTGGCTTCTTGTCCTAAACAAACCAAATCAAAAGGCCAAAAGTCTCCCTGGACCTGCGTAGCTTCTTGTGAGTATCATTCAAAACCTCAGGGTTCCAGCAGGGTGTGGAGCAGGAAATGATCATCGCTGCCACCACCACCACCGTAATCATAGCAGTTAACATTCTGAACGAATGCTGTGAACTGGGCACTCTGCAAATCACTTTATACTGATTAACTCCTTCCATCCCCCAACAGCCCCAGGAGACAGGTGACATGGTTTGGCTCTGTGTCCCACCCAAATCTCATCTTGAATCGTACTCCTGTAATTCCCCTGGGTTGTATGAGGGATCCAGTGGGAGACAGTTTGAATCATGGGGGTGGTTTCCCCCGTGCTGTTCTTGGGGGAGTGATTACCAGATCTTACACGAGATCTGATTGTTTTATCAGGGGTTTTCGCTTTTGCCTCTTCCTCATTTTTCTCTTGCCGCCGTCATGTAAGAAGTGCCTTTTCAGAGGTTGCAGTGAGCCGAGATTGCGCCACTGCACTCCAGCCTGGCGCGCCTGGTGACGGAGCAAGACTCTCTCAAAAAAAAAGAAAAAAAAGAAGTGCCTTTTGCCTCCTGCCATGATTCTGAGGCCTCCCCAGCCATGTGGAACTGTAAGTCCAATTAAACCTCTTTTTCTTCCCAGTCTAAGGTATGTCTTTATCAGCAGCATGAAAATGGATTAATATGGCAGGCATAATTACTTTTATACCCATTTTATACCTGAAGAAACTGAGGCACAGAAGCAAAGTAATTTCAAGATGGGTAGCTAGCCTGTCATAGAACTAGGTTTTGAATTCAAGCAGCTGGAACCCATGGCTATGCCCTGGTACCTGACTTGTTTTAAAAAAAATCCCACTTTTGGCCAGGCATGGTGGCGCATGCCTGTAATCCCAGCACTTTGGGAGGCCGAGGTGGATGGATCACGAGGTCAGGAGATCAAGACCATCCTCCTGGCCAACATGGTGAAACCCCATCTCTACTAAAAATACAAAAATTAGCTGGATGTGGTGGCACATGCCTATAATCCCAGCTACTTGGGAGGCTGAGGCAGGAGAATCACTTGAACCAGGGAATCGGAGGTTGTGGTGAGCCAAGAATGCACCACTGCACTCCAGCCGGGATGACAGAATGTGACTCCGTCTCTGAACAACAACAACAAAAATCCCACTTTTAAAAATTGTGAAATACTAGATACCGTTTACCATCGTAATCTGTCTCTCTCGTTTTTTTTTTTAGGAGTCTTGCTGTCACCCAGGCTGGAGTGCAGTGGTGCAATCTTGGCTCACTACAACCTCTACCTCCTGGGTTCAAGTGATTCTCCTGCTTCAGCCTTCGCAGTAGCTGGGACTACAGGCATGCACCACCATGCCCAGCTAATTTTTGTATTCTTAGAAGAGATGGGGTTTCACCATGTTGGCCAGGCTGGTCTCGAACTCCTGACCTCAGGTGATGTGCCTGCCGTGGCCTCCCACAGTGCTGGGATTGTAGGCGTGAGCCACCCCTCCCAGTCAGCCATCTTAATCTTTTTTTTTTTTTTTTTTTTTTTTTTTGAGACAGAGCCTTGATCTGTTGCCCAGGCTGGAGTGCAGTGATGTAGTCTTGACTCACTGCAACCTCTGCCTCCTGGTTTCAAGTGATTCTCCTGCCTCAGCCTCCCGAGTAGCTGGGATTAAAGGTGACCGCCACCACGCCTAGCTAATTTGCGTGTGTGTGTGTGTGTGTGTGTGTGTGTGTATGTATATATATATTTAGTACAGACAGGTTTTTGCCATGTTGTCCAGGCTGCTCTTGAACTCCTGACCTTGGGTGATCCACCAGCCTCGACCTCCCAGAGCGCTTAGGATTACAGGTGTGAGCCACCGTGCCCAGCCAACCATCGTCATCATTTTTAAGTTTACAGTTTGGCGGCATAAGTACATTCACATGGTGGTGCAGCCATGACCACCATCCATGTCCAGAACTCTCTTCATCTTCCCAAACGGAAACTCTTCTACCCACGAACAACTCCCCATGCCCCCTCCCCCACACCCTGGCAACCTCTGTTCTACATTCTTTCTCTGTCAATTTGACTACTTTAGGCATCTGATATAAGTGAACCATACAGTATTTGGCCTATTGTGATTGGTATATTTCACTTAGCAAAATGTCTTCAAGTTTCACCTGTGTTGTAGCATGTAAGAATTCCCTTTTTTTTTTTTTTTTTTTTTCGAGATGGAGTCTTGCTCTGTAGCCAGGCTGGAGTGCAGTGGCACAATCTCGGCTCACTGCAACCTCTGTCTCCCGGGTTCAAGTGATTCTGCTGCCTCAGCCTCCTGAGTCGCTGGGACTATAGGCGCATGCCACCATGCCCACCTAATTTTGGTATTTTTAGTAGAAATGGGGTTTCACCACATTGGCCAGGATGGTCTTGATCTCTTGACCTTGTGATCCACCTCCTCAGCCTCCCAAAGGCCTGGGATTACAGGCGTGAGCAGCTGCACCCGGCCCACTAATCCCGTTTTGAACGTTTTAAGAAACAGCCATATCGTCTTCCACAGCGGCTGCACCATTTTACATTCCCACCAGTGGCGCACCACGGTTTCCATTTCTACACATCCTTGTCAACACTTGTTACTTTCTGTGTGTGTGTTTTACTGTAGCCATTGTTCAGGGTATGGCTGGCACATGATTTAATCTGTGGGGGATTCGTAGGCTCTGTATTTGTTGGGCCTCTGTTTCTATGTGAGGTGAGGTGCTGGGCAGGGTCTGGTTCCTGTTAGAATGTCGGTCACGTCATGCTGTGTTTTCTGGAAATACTTTGTTCTCCCTCACTGGACTGTGAACTTTCTGAAGATGTAACCTGGTGCCCCCACGGAGAGCTGGCCTGGGTGAGATGCTGAGGAAATACTTAAGAACCCACTTCTCACACCCAGGTTTGCGTCTTTGGTGGGAGAAATGCTTGAACCCTGCATTCATTCTTCCAGGGTGCTCTACACTTACTAGGGAAAAAGAAGCCCCTGAGTGCCCGAGACGTGACTCTTAGCCCTGGATGCTCAGGAGAAACTCCCTGGAAAGCTTCACAAAAATACAGATGCTGGAACTACCATCTAGAGACCTGGGCATCTGTATTTAAAGGGAAAATTCAGCCAGTTGTGGTGGTTCATGCCTGTAATCACAGCACTTTGGGAAGCCAAGGCGGGAGGATTGATTGAGCCAGGAATTCGAGACCAGCTTGGGCAACATGGCAAGACCCCCATCTCTAATAGAAAAATTAGCTGAATGTGGTGGCATGCGCCTGTATTTTCTACTTGGGAGACGAAGGTGGAGGATTGCTTGAGCCTGGGAGGTTGAAGCTGCAGTGAGCTGTGATTGCGCCACTGCACTCCAGTGTGGGTGATAAAGCAAAACTGTCGTAAAACAAAACAAAACAAAAAATGGAAAACTCCCCACGTGATTCTTACAGCACCTGGCCTGAGAGGCTTAACCATATATTACTGGACTCTGCCTGAATTAGCTGAGGAGAGACATGCGTATGTGTACATCATGGATAAAGTAAGTGAATGAATGAAGGAATGAATGAATATAGAGTCCTCCCAAGCTCTGTCATCCAGTGATTTTTTTCCACATCTTTTTACTTCCCGTGTTATTATTCCCCTAACTCTTTAAAACCACCCCACCGAGTTGTACTCAAACAATTCTGTGTATTATTACGGTCAATTGACAACACCAGCGATGCTGGCCATAAATAGATTCCTTTAAAAATACAGACAAAGGAAGCCAAACAGTGTCATGCGGTTCCCACTAAATAAACACCGCTTTCACTGCAGGTTTTTGCGCCAGAAGAGGTCTTATCCTCTCTTCGCTGAAAAGCGTGATTAGCAAGTGTTGCAGAAGAGTTAAAGACAGGCTGGCACCTCATGGAGACCTCCTCCTGGCTGGAACGCCTTTCCTTCCATGAGTCAGTGCTACTGAACGTCCATTCCCTGGACTGTGTGCCTCCCACACGCATCAATGCAGAGCTAGGGAATGAGGGCGTATGAGGCAGGAGCCAGGTGGGTGCAGGGTTGTGGATCTGCATGGGTGAGGGCCTGTTTCTTGAGTGGCCTTTGCTGGTCGCTGGCATCTGCCCTGTGGGTGCTGGGGTAACCTGAGTCCAGGGCATCCCTTGCCCCACAGCAGCCCCTGAATCTCAGGAGGACCCAAGAGGCTTTATCTACAGGGTCATTGAGCTGGGATGGTCCCTGCCAAGGTGGTGGCGTTGGCTGGGCACAGAGCCCAGAGGGCGCAGACCTGGGAATTGGGAATTGGGAGGGAGAGGGAGCTTCTCCTGCAGGACCCAAGTCCTTGCAGGGTGAATGCCAGCATCCTGGCTCCTTGTATCACTTGTGGGGAGGCCAGTGGTCTGGATGCTGGTTTCTGTGGCCTGCTTACACCTGCTGTGTGACCTTGGATGAGTCCTTGGCCTCTCTGAGCTTCCTTCCAGGCATCTGTTGAATCCATTTGGAAAGTACTCCTCTGACATCTGCTGTGGGCCAGGCTCTGTGCTGGGTGCTGCAGGGAGCCCTGCAGCTGAGATCCCTTCTCTCTTGGGGTCTGTGGGCTAGAGGGAGAGGCAGGTATTGCAGGAGGAAGAAAGAAGATCAGGATACTTTGAAGAAAATGAAGGATGAACTTTAGCTGAGGGGACGGCTTAGGCTTTTCTGAGTGCACCTTACCAAATTATCACAATCTGGGTGGCTTCAAACTCTTAGCCTGACATTCTCAAGGCTAAGAGTGTGCTCAGGGCCACACCACGTCCGTGGTTATAAAGGAGAATCCCTCCTTTCTTCTTCCAGCTTCCAGCGGCTTCCGACCATTGTTGGCATTCCATGGCTTCTAGCTGTCTGTCTGTGTCTTCTTTTTTTATGAGGACATCAGTCATTGGATTAGGGTCCACTCTAATGCAGAGTGACCTCATTCAGACCTAACTAATTATATCTACAAGAACTCTTATTTCCAAAGAAGGTCACATTCTGAGATTCCAGGTGGCCCTGAATTTTGGGGAGACACCATTTCTCCCATTACACCGCAAAGGACCATGGAAGCTCAGACCTAAAGGATGTGTGTATGGTGGGGGATGCGGGTGGGTCAAGGTGGGGTTGTTTCAGCAGAGGGAACAGCTTTTGCAAAGCCTTTGTGGCACAGAGGCCTGTGTGACTGTGCAGTAGGGGCTGAAGCCAGGGGCCTGGGGCCTGGGGTCTGGGCCCATGGAAAGGTATTTGGATTTAACTCTGAATGCCCCTCAGGGGCTTAAGCAGGGATGTGATGTGGTTGGATTCCCTTTTAGAAGAAGGTTACTTAACTAGGAAGGGGAATGACCGTGACTGACGGTACATGCCTTAGGGGTTACCCTCAAGCACACTTAGGTTCCTCCAGTGTACTGTTATCTCTTGAGGAAATGCAGGCCCAGAGAGGTTAAGCAGTTTTCTCAGGGTCACACAGCTAGGAGAAAGCAAGCTCAAGGCTCCAGCTAACATCTTCAGTCTCGTAAGTTATCAACACACCTGCAGGCAAGGGACCATCCTCAAATACAGCTGGGTGTCCAGGGCACAGGAAACACCCCGGGACAGGGAGCATTGATTTTACACCTGTTGGTGCAGGTGATGCATCATCCGCCCAGTCAAGAGACGGTTTAGCTACTAGGCGAGGGATAAGGTAGCTTCAGCGACTTAATAAGTGCAGAATTAATTCCCCTGTATCTGTGAGCTGCTGTGAATCTTCCCATTCAAAACGAAGCTCAAGACAGAGGAGAAAAAGCAGGCAAACAGCAGTCAGTGCTGACCTGTGTCCACCCAGGAGCATGTCAGAGGGCTGTTACAGACTCTTAGGCCCATGGCCCCGTGGCAAGATAATTCCAACTGTTCCAGAACCACGGAGCTGCTGGCGCTCTGATTTTTTGGATATATATTCATGTGGAGAAGAACTTTCTTCTTATTGGGAAGTAAAAATACGTCTCTATTCAGATAAAACATCTCTATTCACTTTCCAAACTGGGAACATGTCAGTTTTTCCCACACTGGGATTTAAAACATGAATTAGGTGCTGTCTCCGAGGTATTGAGGATGCTAATATCCTCCTAAGAGACGGGCTTGTTGGCTGGATCTGAAATTCCCCCTGGAGTGAAAGGCCCTTATTTCCTGCCCTGTCTCTTGTTTCTTTAGTTCCCTCTTTGTCTCAGTGCCTTTTGAGAGAGGAAGAGGAGGGAGAGGGAGGGAGGGAGGGAGTGTGTGTGTGTGTGTGTGTGTGTGTGTGTGTGTGTGTCTGGGGAGGGCAGAGAGAGAGAAAGAGAAAATGAGAGAGAGGAACTACTCTGATCTCCGACAGCACTAGAAACCTCTGGAATAGCTCTTTTCCATTGAGGATGTTTCTGCAGCTGTGTTTTGAGAGGGCTGTGGGGTGGCCCTTCCGGAGAAATCTGCGTCAGTAAGTGCCAATGGCATCTCCTGACTGCTGGGATGGGCTCCTTCTCCAGCAAGGTGGAGAGATGCAGTGTGTGCGTGTGCGTGTTATGGGGGGTGGGGACGTGTGAAAGACAGGAGTTAAATTTGGTCCCGGATCTGAACACAGGTTTCCTTCCTCTCCTGGTGAAAGGCCCTGTCTCAGATGAATCATGTCCCAGATGTGATCAGCGTTCTGGGCCCACAGAATGGCAAGGCCAGTCTGGCGCTGTTGGAGGGATGCCTGCCCAGGGGATGTCAGACTCTGGTTTGGGACTCTGGAGGGACTTTGGGCCACCCCGAGGGATGACACCTGTGGCTTCAACCAGAGCACCTTCCCTATGCAGTCTTCCCTCTGTATCTGTGGGAGACTGGGTTCCAGGACCCTCCTTGGATACCAAAATCCTCAGAAGCTCAAATCCCTGATATAAAATGGTGTAGTATTTGCATCTAACCTATACACATCCTCCCAGATGCTTTAAATCATCTCAAGATTACTTATGATAGCTCATACAATGTAAATATCATGTAAGTAGTTGCTATACTACATTGTTTATGGAATATGACAAGAAAAAAAAACCTCTGTACCTGTTCAATACTGATGTAACCACCCTTTTTTTCCTCAAATATTTTCTTTTCTTTTTTTTTCCGAGATGGAGTCTTGCTCTGCCACCCAGGCTGGAGTGCAGCGGCCTCCCGGGTTCAAGCCATTCTCCTGCCTCAGCCTCCCGAGTAGCTGGGATTACAGGCACGTGCCACCGCACCCAGCTAATTTTTGTATTTTTGGTAGAGATGAGGTTTCACCATGTTGACCAGGCTGGTCTTGGACTCCTGACTTAATGATCCATCCGCCTCGGCCTCCCAAAGTGCTGGGATTACAGGCGGGAGCCACCACGCCCAGCCCGTTCCCCGAATATTTTCAATCAGTGATTAATTGAATCCATAGATGTAGAACCCATGGATACAGAGAGCTGACTGAATATTCATTTCATTCACCCACTCACCCACCCACCCATCCACCCACCCACCCATCCATCCATCCATCCATCCATCCATCCATCCATCCACCCATCCACCCACCCACCCATCCACCCACCCACCCATCCATCCACCCATCCATCCATCCATCCATCCATCCACCCATCCATCCATCCATCCATCCATCCACC
>CAUYLG010006732.1:0-12570 GCA_963573385.1 Cacajao melanocephalus | reverse complement strand
GATTTATCCACCTGTCGTCTTTGTAATTGCTGACTTTCAGATTGGGTCTGAGTGGACGTCTGGCTTGTTGGTGATGAAGTTTTTTCTGTTTCTTAGTTTTCCTTTGGCGGACGCCCCTTCCCCACAGAGCTAGGCCTTCCCAGGTTCAGCTGTGCTTACTGTGAAACTCTCAGTCCTCAGCGCTTCCAACTGCTGTTCTCCTTGTGGGGGTGGGACCAGCCGAGCCGACTCAAAGGGCGCCCAGTCGCGTATACTCCGCACTGAGAAGCGCTTCACCACACCTGGGCACTGGCAAAACAGCCGTGCCGGCCAAAAGAGTCCTGCTGGTGACCTGTGTGGCTCCTCCGCCGGGAATCTACCAGTTTGTGGGCAACAGAAATTCTTCTGAAATTGCGGCATCCACTCGCTTTCTGCGCTTTCACTGGGAGCTACAATCCTGAGCTGTGGTTAATCGGCCATCTTGGATCTCTCCGCCCGGTGATGAAGTTTTTTTCTGTTTCTTAGTTTTCCTTTGGCAGACGCCTCTTCTCCACAGAGCTAGGCCTTCCTGGTTCAGCTGTGCTTACTGTGAAACTCTCAGTCCTCAGCGCTTCCAATTGCTGTTCTCCTTGTGGGGATGGGACCAGCCGAGCCTGACTCAAAGGGCCCCCTTCCCATATACTCGGCACCGAGAAGCGCCACGCTGGGGTGCCGGCAAAAAGCCGCGCAGGCCAAAAAAGTCGCGCTGGCGACCTGTGTGGCTCCTCCGCCGGGAATCTCCCAGTCTGTGGGCAACAAAAATTCATCTGAAAGTGCGGCATCCACTCGCTCTCTGAGCTTTCACTGGGAGCTACAATCCTGAGCTGTTCTTAATCAGCCATCTTGGATCTCTCCTCTCCTACTTATTTTCTATACTACATCTCATTTCAGAAAGGATTTGAGCTGGGTGGCTTACTTAAACACTGGGTTCAAGTCTGTAATTTCAGCACTTTGGAAGTCTGAGGCAGAGGATGGCTTGAGCCCAAGAGTTCAAAACCAGCCTAAGCAACACAGTAAGACTCTGTCTTTACAATAAAACTAAAAATTAGAAAATCAGCCAGCATGGTGCCCATGCCTGTAGTCCTAGCTACTTGGAAGGCTGAGGCGGGAGGATCACTTGAGCCTAGGATGTCAAGGCTGCAGAAAGCTATGATCACACCAGCCTGGGGGAACAGAGTGAGACCCTGTCTCAAAAAACAAAACAAAACAAAAGAAAACAAACCTTTCACACCTATTCTTACAACACGTTTATGCACCACATAAAAGGGGCACATTAGCACATACTCACCACTGAGAGTGTTAGTTCTGGACCACACTCCTCAATCTGCTCATAATTGATATCATCCCATTCCTCACCCTTCTGGCTTTCCAATACTTTCATTTTTGTCCTTGTCCACATTTCAGACTTGCTTTTTACTTCTAGCAATAATACTGACTCTTCTATGTTTGTTATTATCTGCTCTAGCTGCATTACCTCTGGCCACTTTGGGTTTTTTCTGGAGACGGGGTCTCACCATGTTGCCTAGGCTGGTCTTGAACCCCTTGCCTCAAGTGATCCTCCCCCTAGGCATTCCAAAGGGCTGAGATTATGGGTGTGAGCCACTGCACCTGGCCCTTCCCTGGCCACTTTGGAAAACACTTCTACTGGGCTCACTCTGACTCCATAAAGAGGTCATATATGGTCAACCTATAGCCTTGGGGAAATCTGGAGACCTCTCTTCTCTCAGACATGAAAGAAATCTCCACCATTTCCAAATTCATGAATATGTGGGAAAGAAAGTCTTATTGGCTGCAGGAGAGGAGCAAAACAGTTCACAGACACCTTGGTGTTCACTGATAACTGCCTGAATAGAGTTAGAAGGAAGCAGGGGATGACGGTTGATTTCAGCTCATAGATCAGGAGTTTAATACCTCAGGGTGTGAAAATCCCAGCCAGAGTTCTCCTACTTCACAATGTGCACTGGTGTTACGTGGCCCCAAGACTACACACTTATTGGGAGAATGGGATGAAACCTGATGATTCATTTTCCTTCTCTTGGTTTTCCTGTTTTGATGATGCTTGCTCTCCAATTATAGTATTTGCTTTTAAATAGCAATGGGGAACTCTGAATTTCAGTTTCCTTGTTTGTAAAATGTAAATGATAATCTCTATTTCTGAGAGTTGTGAGGAGTAAATGAGAAAACATGAAAAGTACTGAGAACATTGCTCAGGAAATAGTAGCTCATTAAGGTATTTCTCATCTCTTCTAGCTGACCTTCAGTCAACCTCTGTTTCAGCCTTTTACTAGGGGTTCCTGGGGCTTACACACAATTCTCAGACTCAAAGGAAGCTCTGATGTTACTGTGTCTCTTGACAATAAACAACAGGGACAGAGTTTGGCGACAGTAATTCATAGAAGGTTTGGTCCCTTCTGATTTGAAGAAAAGCAGAAGCTTCTGTCCTCAATCTTGCACTGTCATGCTTTTTAGGGGCTAATGGCTTGTGAATCATGCTCAAAGGAAAGATATAAGGCAAGAGTGAGAGATAAAGTAAGAAAGAGAGAGAGAAAATAAGAAGAGATCACCTACTGGCTAGGCCAGCCAACCTCATGGGGATTAGGCCAGACCAATCACAATTCAAGAATCGGCTGGCATCTCACTGGGAAGAGAGTAGGAGAGCATACACAGGTGTGACAGAAGCAGCATGAGCAACAAAGGGACACAAGAATAAAGTAATAAAAGTGTGTTTAAATGAATGATATCATATAATGACAATAGTCACCATTAAAGAATTCCAGTGTAACCAACTTCACATTTTGAAAACTGGAAACTAAAGGTAAAGATACAAGCGTTTGTTCTCTTTTTCCTAATATACAAAGGATGATCAAGTAATAAATGTGGGGAAGTTTCTTCTTATTCTAGCTAAGAAATGAAAGAGTAATGATAGAATTAGAATGTAAACATTCTAATGTAATTGTTAGTGAATTTAATATTAAGCATTACTATTTGATAATATCACGAGACACTAGACATTATATGTGCCTCCTGTTGAAGACCCTAAGACTACCAATGAAGTATTCTTGACAAAATACAAGCTAGACGCTAATCAAGCTTTTATATCAGCTATCAATTTACAAAAAATATAGAGTAAGAGAAATATTTTAAATGACACCACAGGGAAGCCATGATCAAAATTCTGGATGTGGAAAACTCTACTGGAAAACTGACTCCGTTTCTTCAACAAATGCACTTTAAAGAATGGGAAGAGAGAGATGGAGGGTAAAATCTATGAATTAAAGGAGACTTAATAGACGTTATTGAATTGCAGTGTGTGGACTTTATCTTGATCCAGTTTCAAACAAACTGTATATATATCTGTATATTATGAGACATTTCAAAAATTTGAACACTGGCAAGATATTCAATGATATTAAAATTGTCCATTGCCTTTGAGACGGGGCCTCGCTCTGTTGCCCAGGCTGGAGTGTAGTGGCATGATCATGGCTCACCATATCCTCGACCTCCCAGGCACATGTGATCTTCCCACCTGAGCCTCCTGAGTAGCTAGAACCACAGGTGTGCATCACCATGCCCAGGTAATTTTTTGATTAGCCACTATGTTGCCCAGGTTGTTCTTGACTCCTGACCTCAAGCAGTCCACCCACCCTGGCTCCCAAAGTGCTGCTGCAGTTACAGGTGTGACACACTGCACCTGGCCAAATTGTCCATTTTTGAGATGTGATAATGGTATTATGATTTTAAAATCCTAAAGTATGTTAGTCTGTTCTCACACTGCTATAAATACCTGAGACTAGGTAATTTATAAAGAAAAGAGGTTTAATTGGCTCACGGTTCTACAGGCTATATGGTAAGCGTGATGGCAACATCTTCTGGAGAGGCTTCAGGGAACCTACAGTCATGGCAGAAGGCAAAGCTGGAGCAGGCACTTCACATGGGGAACAGGAGGAAGATGGGGGAGGAAGTGCTACACATGTTTAAACAACCAGATCTCATGAGAACTCACTCACTATTGTAAGGAGAGTACCAAGAGGGAAATCTGCCCTCATGATCCAGTCACCTTCCACCAGGCCCCACCTCCAACATTGAGGATTACAATTCAACATGAGATTTGGGTGGGGACACAGATCCAAACCATATCATAAAGTAAGTGTAAATGAAATTCTATGATATTTGGGATTTGCTTTAAAATAATCCAGAGTAGAGGATGGGGGCATAGAATATGGTCAACAAAATTGGGCATGAGTTGATCATTGTTAAAGCTGGGTAATGGTTACATGGAGATTTATTACACTATTCTGTGTTTGTTTATATTTAAAACTTTCCATAATACAAAATTCAAAGAGTTAGGACAGTTTACTTTGGGAAGTCAGAGCTCTCACTAACATGATGAGTTGCCTTGGTTAGCACTCTGATATGGTTTGGCTGTGTCCCCACCCAAATCTCATCTTGAATTGTAGTTTCAATAATCCCCATGTGTTGTGGGAAGGATCCAGTGGGAGGTAATTGAATCATGGGGGTGGTTACCCTGATGCTGTTCTTGTGATAGTGAGTGAGTTCTCATGAGATTTGACGGTTTTATGCAGGGCTTCCCACCACCCCCTTCACTCTGATTCTTCTCTCTCCTGCCACCCTGTGAAGAAGGATATCTTTGCTTCCCCTTCTGCCATGATTGAAAGTTTCTTGAGGCCTCCCAGCCAGGCGGAACTGTGAGTCAGTTAAACCTTGTTCCTTAATAAATTACCCAGTCTCAGGTATGTCCTTATAGCAGTGTTGAGAATGGACTCACACACACCCAGAGGTAATTACGGGGTGAGGAAAGTGGGATGAATTTACTAATTTCTATATGGCTCTGGTACTTGAATGAGCAGTCCTGGTAGAGTCGATGGCACCATATGACTATTTCTGGCCAAAGATTTATGAATGGAAGTGGCATCTATTACTTTTAAGCCAGAGGACTGAGAACCTATAAGACTCTCTTTCCTTCTTTCATGGCAACCAGCATCATTTGAAATAATGGGGCCAGGCGCAGTGACTCATGCCTGTAATCCCAGCACTTTGCAAGGCCGAGGTGGGCATATCACTTAAAGTCAGGAGTTAGAGACCAGCCTAGCCAACATGGTGAAACACCATCTCTACCAAAAATACAAAAGTTAGCCAGGCATGGTGGCAGGTGCCTGTGTTCCCAGCTACTCAGGAGGCTGAGGCAGGAAAATTGCTTGAACCTGGGAGGTGGAGGTTGCATTGAGCTTAGATCATACCACAGCACTCCAGCCTGGGCAACAGAGCAAGACTTTGTCTCCAAAAAAGAAATAATGGCTGCTTCCTCAGACTGGGACTCTGGGTGACTAGGAAGAATAGCACACAAAAAGAACAAAATGGAAGCTTTCAAATGAGAAAACTCAGCAAATTGGGAGAGAAAGAGAGAATGAGAACTCACGAACAGGTAGTGTAGCTTTTATGACATTCAAATTCATGCACTCAGAGATTCAGGTACATATTAAATTGATAAAGCAAGAAAAGGATGCTGCAACAAAAGAGTAATCATGGATAAAAAAGACTTCTTACAAATTAAAAAATAATTCCATGAAAATTATTGTTTTATGCTTTACATTTATTACTTTATATTACGAATTTGTAATACGAAGTCAAGGAACATGAAGCAAAACCAGAAAAAACTGAAAAATAAGAGAAAAATTGAGACATGGAGAATCAGTCCAAGTTTAGTTTAATAGTTTTTCCTTAAAAAGAGGACAGCTAAAATGGAAGTGAGGCAATAACTTTTCAAAGAAAGATAATTTCTCAGAAGTGAAGAAAGACATGACTATTTTAACATATATTTTATTGCGTTTTAGGTTTTGGGGTACATGTGAAGAATATGCAAGATTGTTGCATAGGTACATACATGGCAATGTGGTTTGCGGCCTTCCTCCCCATCACTTATATCTGACATTTCTCCCCATGTTATCTCTCTGCAACTCCCCACCCCCCACTGTCCTTCCCCTATCTCCCCCCGACAGACCCCAGTGTGTGATGCTCCCCTCCCTGTGTCCATGTGTTCTCATTGTTAAACACCCGCCTATGAGTTAGAACGTGTGGTGTTGATTTTCTGTTCTTGTGTCAGTTTGCTGAGAATGATGGTTTCCAGGTTCATCCATATCCCTACAAAGGACACGAACTCATCGTTTTTGATGGCTGCATAGTATTCCATGGTGTATATGTGCCACATTTTCCCTGTCCAGTCTATCATCGATGGCCATTTGGGTTGGTTCCAGGTCTTTGCTATTGTAAACAGTGCTACAATGAACATTCGTGTGCATGTGGAAAGACATGACTATTTAAATTGAAAGGACTCTTCAATTCAGAATAAGTTAAATGAAAACAAGATCAACACTTCCTCCTGAAAGAAAATTCTAGGCCCAGATAATTTTGAGCTCTATTAGATATTTAAGAAACATAAAGGATAACACCAGAGAGGGTGGAGCAAGATGGTGGAATAGAAGGCTACATCATTTATTCCCCTCACTGAGACATGAACTTTTGACAATTATCTGCACACAGAAAAGCACCATCATAAGAACCAGCTATCAGGTGGGCACTCAGTATCTGGTTTTAACTACATATTGTGGAAAGTGGCATTGAGGAGGGCTGGAGAAACAGTCTTAAGTCACCAACACCACCTCTCTCTCATACCCTGGGAGTAGAGAGAGAATCTGTGCACTTGCAGGAGGGAGAGCACAGTGACTAGGGGGACTTTACGTTGAACTCAGTGCTGCCCTGTCACAGCAGAGAATAAAACCATGCCGGGCTCAGCCAGCACCCATGCACAGAGGGAGCATGTTAGTAACACAAAGGATAAATGCTTGAGGTGATGGGTACACCATTTTCATGATGTGATTATTAAACATTGCATGCCTGTACCAAAATATCTCAAATACACCATAAATATATACACCCACTATGCACCCACAAAAATTAAAAATAAAAAAAAAATTTAAAAAGGAAAAAAAAAGTAACACCAAATTTACACGCACACAGCTTTCCTGGGTTTCCAGCTTATAAACAGCTGATTGTAGAATTTCTCAGCTTCCATAATTGTGTGAACCAATTCCTTACAATAAATCTCATCATATATCCCAGTGCTTCTGTTTCTTTGGAGAACTCAGACTAATACATATGCCAAGAAATTAGACAAATTTCTGGAAACATATAAACTACCAAAAATAAGTGAAAAAGAAGTAGAAAATTTGAATAGACTTATAACAAGCATAGAGATTGTGTTAGTAATAAAAATATCAAATTCCTAACTCATTGTAGGTGGCCAGTATTATCTCTATAACAAAGTCAGATAAGAGCATCACCAGAAGAGTACTGCAGACCAATATTCTTTGAGTATTGATGCAAAATTACTCAAGAAAATTTTTAGCCAACTGAATACAACAGCATGTTAAAAGCACTATATGCCAAAATGAATGAAGATGCATATAAAAAGAAGTAAACAGCAAGACCAAGTGCAGTTTATCCCAGAAATGCAAGGCTGATTCAACATATAGGCATGAATCAATGCTATATACCATATTAATAGAATAAGGGAGAAAATCCACATGACCATCTCAATAGACACTGAAAAAGCATTTGATTAAATCCAACAGCCATTTATGATACAAACTCTCAACAAACTAGGGGTAGAAGGTAAGTTTTCCACCCAGATACAAGTATCTGAAAACAAAACAAAACAAAACAAAACCCTCATTGCTAACATGATACTTAATGATAAAAGCCCGAGCGCTTACCCCATGTTCAGGAACTAGATGAGGATATCCACTTTCATCACTCCTGTTCAACTTCTATTCAACATTGTAATGGACATTTCCTAAACAAGAAAAAGAAGTAAATAGCATCCAGATAGGAAAGAAAGGTGTAAACTTATTTCTATTTGCAGATGGCACAATCTTATAAAGAAGAATCACACACACACACACACACACACCCCTATAATAGCTAACAACTAAGTTCAGCAAAGTTGCAGATACTAAATCAATATAAAAAATTAGTTGTATTTCTATACACTAGCAATGAACAAAATGGGATAAGTAAAAAAGTACAGCTTTTATACATGATTGAACTTAAGATGTTATCAGTTTGAAGTATATTGTTATAACTTTAAGATGCCTTAGGTAAGTCCCGTGGTAACCACAAAGAAAGTACCTATAGAAGAAATAGAAAAGAAAATGAGAAAGAAATCAAAGCGTGTAATTACAAAAAGTCAACAAAACACAAAGGAAGACAGAAAGAGAAGAAAAGAGGGTCTAAACACTCCATAAGACAGACCAGGCACAGCAGTCATGCCTGTAATCCTAGCACTTTTTGGGAGGCTAGGGCAGGAGGATCACTTGAGGCCAGGAGTTTGAGACCTGCCTGAACAACATAACAAGACTCCATCTTTACAAAAGTAAAAAAAAAATAGCTGGGAAGTATGGTGTGCACCTACATTCCCGGCTGCTCAGGAGGCTGAGGTCAGAGGATTTCTTGAGCCTAGGCGTTTCAGGCTGCAGTTAGCTATAATTGTGCCACTGCACTCCAGCTGCATGACAGAAAAATGCCCTATCACATAAAACAAACAAAACCAATGAACAAACAACCCTTAAGACAGAAAACAATTAATGAAATGGCAATAGTAAGTCCTTTCCTAGTAGTAATTACATTAAATGTAAATAAATTAAACTTTCCAATCAAATAGACATAGAGTGGCTGAATGGATTTTAAAAACAAGATCCAACTATGCTGTCTACTAGGGACCCATTTTAGATTGAAGTATACAAACATGTTGAAAGTGAAATGATGGAGAATATGTTCCATGAAAATAGTAAACAAAAGAAAGAAGTGGAATAAATATTCTTTACTAAAGAACATTTATATCAGAGAATACAGATTTTTAAGTAAAAAATTATCAAAAGAGAAAAAAAGGGCAATATAATGATAAAAGGTCAGTTTCCTAAGAAGATAATAATTATAACTATGTATGCACTGAGCATCAGAGCACCTAAACATATGGCACAAATATTGACATAACTAAAGGAAGAAATATATGCCAACATAATAGTAGGAGATTTTAATAATCCACTTTTAATAAAGGATAGAACACCCAGACAAAAGATCAATAAAAAAACAGAGAATTTAAACAACACTATAAACCAAATGGCTCTAACGGAGATATACAGAACATTTTACTCAACAACAGCAGAATACACATTCTTTCAAGTGCACATGAGACATTCTACAGGACAGACCACATGTTTGGTCACAAAGTATGCCTTAGCAAATTTAAGAAGATTGACATTATATCAAGTATTTTCTCCTATCATAATGGAATAAAACTAGAAATCAGTATCAAGGCCAGGCATAGTGGCTCATGCCTATAATCACAGCACTTTGGGAGGTAGAGGTAAGAGGACTGCTTGAGCCCAGGAATTTGAGACCAGGCTGGGCAACATAAGGAGACACTGTCTCTACAAAAGAATTAGAAAATTAGCCAGGATAGTGGTGCATGCCTGTAGTCCCAGCTACTCAGGAGGCTAAGGTGGGAGGCACACCTGAGCTCAGCAGGTTGAGACTGCAGTGAGCTATGATCATGCCACTCCAGCCTGAGCAACTCAATAAGATCTTGTCTCATAATAATAGTAGTAATAATAATAATAATCACTAGCAGAATGAAAACTGAAAAATTTACACCTATGTGGAAATTGAACAACCAATGGGTCAAAGAAGAAATCAAAAGAGAAATTAGAAAATATCTTGAGACAAATGAAAATGAAAACACAGCATGCCAAAGCAGGATGAAGAGGGTAGTTTGTAGCTGTAAATGCCTGTGTTAGCAGAGGTGAAAGATAGTTGATTAACAACCTATATTTACAGCTCAAAGAATTAGAGAAAAAAAGAACTAAGCCCAAAGTTAGTAGAAGAACAGAAATAATAAAGATGAGTAGAAATAAATAAATTAGAGATTAGAAGAACAATAGAAAAGATCAATGGAACTAATAATTGTTTTTTGAAAAGAAATAAAATTGACAAACCCCTAGCTAGATTAAGAAAAAAAGAGAAAAGACCTAAAAAAATAAAATTAGAAATGAAAGAAGAGACATTTCAACTGATGTCATAGAAATAAAAAGAATCGTAAGAGACTACTATGAGCCATTATATGCCAACAAATTGGGTAATCTGAAAGAAATGGATAAATTCAAGAAACATGTAACCTATTAAGACAGAATCATGAAGAAATAGAATCTGAATAGACCTGTAACTAGTAAGGAAATTGAATCAGTAATTAAAAATTTCTTAACAAAAAAAAGTACAGGATGTGATAGCTTTACTGAAGAATTCTACCAAACATTTATAGAAGAATTGTTACCAATCCTTTTCAAATGCTTCAAAAAAAATCAATACAAGTAAATATTTCCAAATTCCAATTTGATGCTACAATAGCATCAAAAAGTAAAATGAGAAAAACATAATCAATGAAGTGAAAGATTTGTACACTGTAAATAAGAAAACATTGTTTTAAGAAATTAAAGAACACACAAATAAATGGAAAAACATTACATGTTCCTGTATTGGAAGAATTAATATTAAGATATCTAAAGCAATCTACAGGCTCTATGCAATCCCTATCAAAATCCCAATGGCATTTTATATAAAAATAAAAATGGGAAAACAATCTTAAAATTCATATGGAACCAAAAAAGACCCCAAATAACCACAACAATCTTGAGAAAGAAAGAAAGCACAAGGCCTCATACTTCCTGACTTTAAAATACATTACAAATCCACAGTAATCAAAACAGCATGGTACCTGCATAAAAACAGACATATAAACCATATAAACAGAATAGAGAACCCAGAAATAAACACAGACATATACAGTCAAATGATCTTTGAAGGGGGTGCCAAGACTACACAGTAGAGAAAGAATAGTCTCTTTAACAAATGGTGTTGGTAAAACTGAATATCCATATGCAAAAGAGGAAAATTGTACCTTAATCTTACAGTATACAAAAAAATAAAAAAAAGATGAAAAACTTAAATATAAATCTGAAACTAGAACTCCTAGAAAAAAACATGGGGAAAGCTTTGTAATATTGGTCTTGGCAATGATTTCTCAGATACGACACCAAAGCACAGGCACCAAAACCAAAACTAGACAAGTGGGACTGCATTACGCTAAAAATTTACTGTACAGCAAAAGAAACAAACAACAGAGTGGAAAGGTAACTTACAGAATGAGAGAATGTGTTTGCAAACCAATGTGTGATAAAGGAACATTATCCAAATATATCCGAAATATATAAAGAACTCCTACAACTCAGCAAAAATCTCAAATAACTCGATTTTAAAAATTGTCAAGGGACTTGAATTTTTCCAAAGACGACACACAAATGGCAAAATATGAAAAGATGTTCAATATCATCAATCATCGGAAAAATGCAAATTAGATCCACAAAATGATATCACCTAATGCCTGTTAAGATGTCCATTATTAAAAGAAACAAACAAAAACCCAGGAAATACCAATTGTTGATGAGGATGTAGAGAAATTGGAACTCTGTGTATTGTTCGTGGGAATGTAAAATGGTGCCACTGCTATAAATAAGAGTATGGACACTTCTCAAAAAATTAAAAATAGAACTACTACGAAATCCAGCAATCCTACTTCTGGGTATCTATCTAAAAAATCAGAAGTGTGATCTCAAAGAGATATTTGCACTCATATGTTCATTGCAGCATTATACACAATAGCTAAGGAGTCGAAACAACCTAAGTATCTATTGATGGATGACTGGATTTAAAACATGTGGTATATACACACAATGGAATATTATTCAGCCTTTAAAAAGAAGGAAATTCTGTTATATGCTACAACATGGATGAATCTTGAGGACATTACACTAAGTGAAATAAGCTAGTCACAGGACAAATACTGCACAATTCCTCTTGTATGTGATATTTAAAGCAATCAATCATATAGAAGCAGGAAGTAGAATAATGGTGGCTGGAGGCTTGGGAAAAGGGGAAATGTGAAGTTGCTGTTCAATGGGTATTTTTCTTATGCAGGATGAAAATGTTCTAGAGATCTGTTGTACAACAATGTGTATATGGTTAATAATACTGTACTGCACACTTAATAATCTGTTAGGAGTACAGATCTCAAGTGGTTTTTACCACAACAAAAAAGAAAAAAAGATAATTTCATTTACAATAGCATCCAAAGATTAAAATGCTTATGAATAAAATTTTGAAAGATGTGGAAGAAACGTACATTGAGAATTATAAAACATCATTGAAATAAATTAAAGGATGACCTAAGTAGATGGAAATAAATGCCATTCTCATGGATTGAAAGACTTAATATTATTAAGATGGCGGAGAGATCCAAGATGGCCGATTAACAACAGCTCAGGATTGTAGCTCCCAGTGAAAGCGCAGAGAGCGAGTGGACGCCGCACTTTCAGACGAATTTTTGTTGCCCACAGACTAGGAGATTCCCGGCGGAGGAGCCAC